>JAOTOM010004313.1:0-260000 GCA_034440615.1 Ashinkailepas kermadecensis | reverse complement strand
TAGAGAGATGGAGGGAGGGAGGGAGGTAGAGACAGATGAGGAGGGAGAGGGATGTGGACAGAAGAGGCTATCTTCCACAACATGTCATGTCGTCCTCCTTCAGAAATCGAAACTGAATCCGGAGACGCAGGTCCTGACTTCCAGTGCGACAACATAGCCAAAGGTGTTCCGGGATGCATGCCTTCAGATGAAAATTCGTTGAGCGGTGGGGGGAGGGGAAGGGGTGTAAACTCGGCAGTATCAGGGACTCACACGGGGACCAAAATGGGCCAGGAGTTCGAGGACTCGGCCATCGCCACACGAATGGCCTACGTGGGCTCATTCAGGGACTCACACGAGGACCAACCCGACAGCCGGAAGGAAGTCAGCCCCTGATGTCACTTGGATGTCGAGAAGCCGGGAAAATGGCGTAACCTGGAGCACCGATGCCGATATTGGCTCGAACCACCTACCAATGGTCATCACAATCCCGACAGCACCACCGCAACGCACCAGAAGAGACTACAGTCGTTTCGCCCACCGTGAGGCGAAGTGGGAGGACTCGGGACGTCACACTGGACCAGCTCATGCCCAGCTCATGCCCAGACCAGCTCATGACCACCAGCTGGCCCACTGGCTGGGAACGATCAGTCGCCGCGGCCACCCTGGACAAGCAATGCACCAGGGTGGTGTTGCAGACGGCAAAGAAGACCACACCTTTCGAAAATGGTGGTAAAGCTCGACCTCCTCTTGGACGAGTAATGCGAGTAGGCCACGGAAGCCGGAGCCCAGAGAAGATGCCCTCAGGGGATGACGAGGGCTGGGCACACCACTGACGATATAATCCTCCACCGCCCAGCGGGAGCCGAAGCCGCCCGAACACTCAGCCATCGCAAGTCTCCCTGCGCCAGCGTATCCAGAATATAGAGTCCAACAAGGACATGTGGGGACTGATGCGTTCCTTGGACGGTCCCAAGCCGCCGGAAAATCGGCCGAGCCGCTAGCGAGACCACCCGCACCAGACCAGCTCTAACAGCCGAGCCGCTCCTCTGTGACAAACCGGGAGAAAGCCGACCGCCTGTGTCGCCGTCTTCAGGCAGGACACAAAAAAAGCTCGCCGTCAATCCAATTTTGGAGTATCTTATCGATTGTAGAGCTTTCTTTTCACAATGAGCTTCTTTTATCCTTGGGACTTCCTGAAGTTTTGTGTGGGGAAGGAGAGAGGAGATAAAAAATGTTTGCCCCTGTTCCATGGCAGGGATGCGGCATCCTGTCCTCCCCTTTCCACCGCTCCTGCAGCTGACTCACCCACTTCACGCAGATAACCTGCTCTGAACGGAATTAGAAACCTAGTTAGTGCGCCAGGTTATGGCAAGACACAAAATATATAATGCCCAACGTTTATTGGTTCAAAACCTGTACTGTTTAAATTCGATGTCATAGATTTGTTGGATACACAAGTCACATACCGCATCGTCATCGTCATCGTCATCGTCATCGTCATCGTCATCGTCATCGTCATCGTCATCGTCATCGTCATCGTCATCGTCATCGTCATCGTCATTCATCGTCATCGTCATCGTCATCGTCATCGTCATCGTCATCGTCATCGTCATCGTCATCGTCATCGTCATCGTCATCGTTATCGTCATCGTCATCGTCATCGTCGTTATCCTCATCCTCATCATCATTGTCATCGTCGTCGTTGCATACAGTCAGACCCATGCAGTGGGTCCAGTTGATGACGTGGTGGATGACCATCTCTTCCAGGCTGCCTCGCAGCAGATGTGCTCTGGGGCCGCGAGCGGAGATCCCAACGTCGTCCCCGTCGTGGGTCTCCTTGGGCAGGTAGATGCCGGCCAACTGCTTGTAGTGCGGATCGCGACACTCAGCGTCCTGGCCGGTCTCCTTCAGAGTGGTGCGCTTGGCGGTGAGCCCCTCCTCGGTGCAGACACCGCCGGGACCGTCATGGTAGGGAAGACTCGGGTAGGGCAAACTGCATACTGCCGGCCAGGAATGAGGCCGAGCTGAACATGCTGCGGATATCCGTTGATGATGAAGGTATACGCGTGATCTGAGGATACCACGATGAGGGTGTCATTCACGTCGGCGTTGTTCACGGCGTGATGCATAGCCTCGTTCAGCTCCACGGTCTCATCGATTGCCGTGTACGCGTTGCAGTAGTGGTGACCGTGGTCGATCTTGGCTCCCTCTACACACAGTACATAGCCGTTTGGTGACCGCTCCAGGATCTACAAAGCCTTCATCACCATCGCAGTAAGACTGACATCCTCAGCGGTTTGGAAGGCACGGTAATGCACGTGGCTGCGGCTGAACAGACCCAGCACTTAGTCGGCGGAGGTGGCGTTGAAGTTTTCAGTTCGTCCTTGGGTCAGGTACACGTAGCTGCGCCCAGCGAGGCCTACTTGTCCTTACACTCCTAGATCAGGTCGTCACGACCATCCAGACGGGAGCCGCCTTCGACTTATCTGGGAGTGAACTTACCCCAGCCGCCACCGAAAGCCACATTGATGTCGATACCTCACGTTCTACGAACTGAGTGGACATATCCCTCATGACGTTATTGGAGGAGTTTTGGACGGGAACAGTCATCTAGGCCATGGATTCAAAGTCGGCACCCGATTCCCATGTGCGGTAGGCGGTGTGGCCGAAAGTGGCAGCGGGCGAGGTGTGAGTAATATGAGCTGTGGACACCATAACGGCCCACCTACCTTCCTCCACTGCATAGCGAAGAATCGACTTGGGGGGGGGGGGTTATCGTTCACTGCCGTCACAATTCCAGATTAGGGCGAAGCAGTGAACACCGACACGACAAGTGCTGGAGAGCACGTGCTAGATCGGGGCACTTCACCGCAACGATGTAGGTTAGCAGCCACAGCGGGCTTCTACCGCCCACTCTAGTGGAATGCGCTTCCGGTCAAGCAGACAAATTGCCGTGCTACCTTGTCGTGCTATAGCCTCAACCATACAACTAGGTAGCTAGGTGACCTGCGTGAAGAACCATACCAGAGTCGCAATGCTTGTCTGTATTGATGTCATGAGCAACTAATGAATTTCTAGCCGGTATTTTTACGAAGCTGCACCGTCCGTAAATTGTAATGTGATTTTATCCTTTATCTTTTACAATTTTATCTAACGTGATGGCAGGAATGTGATCAATTGACTAGGTATTTCGTAAGTTCCACAATGTGGCAGTGCCTTAATAAATGACTTTGACTTTGACTTTGACTGTCAGGAGGCTACCTTTGGCACCAGTCAGATAGGTGATGGCGGTGGAGGCGGAGTCGGCCGTTCAGCGGTCACAGCTGTACACTTTGGACAGACCGGTGTAGGGGAATTTCTCCCAGGAGAGCATGGTGTGTTCGGGTACATCGGCACCATGCAGCAGACCCTTCTGCTTCCTGGCAGCGGCCAACGTATGGATGGACATTAGGTTGGAGTGATAAAAACGAATTTTAGAATCTAAAAATGCTCTACCCATACTTTGATGTTCCATTGAATTCTGATGAAGACCCAGTTTTTATTTTTCAAAAATTTCGCATTTTTGCTGGTCAGACAGCCACTTTTTGTTTTCGTTTTTTTTTTCATTTTACCTAGTATATGGTTCTACACCTATGCACCGTGGGCCGTAGCAGTGATTTTTTTTCTTGGATAAACAGCGTGCTAAATTGTAGTTATATTCGTTATAGATGTTGCATAAGCGATATGTCTTCAAAATATTTTTTGAAATTTGGAAATGAGGCGCTTCAAATTAATGCGTTATGATGGGAAAATGTAGCGGAAATTCGACAAAGGGCGCAATTCATGATAGATGACTTGGCGGGAGAGGTAGGAATTTTATTACTTGCAATGACAAGTTGGATTAACAAAAGGGTCATAAAAATGGCAAAATATTTAACTGAGAAAACGCGTTTAAATATCTTATCGGGAGAATTGCACATTTACTTGTATGCTGTCGCGTAGAATGGTAGCATAGCTCCGCATCACACACAGTCGACGACGGACGGAAGGAACGTTACGCAATGTTTAACTCCTTTATTTTGTATTCATTAATTACAACTTTGTCTGATGCACTTCCCTGAATGTTCCATTCAACTGAACTAGAAGACGATATGTTGTTACAATGCAACATTAGCTGAAATATCTACGTGTACTTAATTCCGTTAAACAGATTACAAACAACATTTCAATGACTTCTTTAAACAATCAGTGCCACGATAATAACGACCAGCCAATGAAGACGAATGACACCTGAATAATAACTCCAAGTAAGCAGGAGCTTGAGCCTTGCTCTGACCAGTCTCTGTGCATTGACCGTTGGTCAAAGGCCACTGGTAGCCTACGTTTGGTCCTATCCTTCACCGACTGCTCTGCAGTGCTTTCACCATAGCGTCCTTAGTGTCCATGATCGGGAGCATCTCGCGGTGTTTTACACCAGCCCGAATAAACCCGTCCCTGCGCTCGGCACCGAACACCTTGGACGAGGCCCTGGTCACCTCCTTCACGATCCGCTCGATGGACTGAGTGTGGACAGGCCACTGAGGCACCTTCATCGGCTCTTTGATGAGAGCCTTCAGTGCCTCTGTGGTGAAGCTGCAGGTCAGCACCGGCTCATGGACGTCCTCCTCCCAGCTGATCAGGCCCACCAGGGATGTGGCAGCCGAGTTCAGCGTGGGCGTTTTCCGCGGTCTGACGCCTGTGTCGCCCTGATCGCTGCCCTTCCTCAGTTTCAGCACCTGCTGGACAGCGAAGACCCGCTCGTCGCTGTCAGCGCTGCACAGCAGGGTTTGCAGCAGGTTCTCGCTGTGGCCGTACCAGCCCGAGCTCTGGATGTACGGCAGCACGATGTCCCGCACTACCTTCGGCTGTTGCTTCAGCAGCTGGAGCTGGGCGAGCAGGTTTCGCGGACCGTTGGTCCAGACCCACTGCACCTTGTTGCGGAACCAGCACGGAACGTACACGCCGACTATGTAGCCTACGATGAGGTTCAAGTTCTTCTTGTTCTTTCCTGTCAAGCCATGCTGACTCACGTACAGGCGCATTAGCGAGTTTGCAGTGGTCAGCCAACGGCTGTGGCTTATCACTCCGATCGCCTTGTGCTCCAGGTCCTGTGGCAGCTGTCCGTTCTTGATAGCCTTGGTGATTGAGTAGGCGTACCGCTGGTCGCTTGTCAAGTCCTTCACGACTTCAGGGCTCAGGTCTATCAGCTTCTCACCGAGGGCGATGGGGGCAAACTTTGTCACGGGAACCTCAGTCACACCATTCAGAGCTTTGCCGATCGGGCCGCTGAACGTGTGATCTGAGCTTGTGGGACCGTCGAGCTGTGCGATCAGGTGCCGCAGGGGCAGCTCCCCGGTGTGCAGCGAACAGATGAGCCAGGTTAGCTTGCGACCCAGAAGACTCTCCACCAGCGTGATGGTGCCGCCCTTCCATCCGGTGTTGAGGTTGGTGCTGTCTCCACCGATGGCGCAGATCGTCGTGTCGATGCCGTACTGTTTCATCCACTCAACCAGACCGACAGCAACTTGCATTGCTGCAGAGGTAGATGCGTCAGCTGGTTCTGGCGTGAAATGAAACAAGTATTCTGAGCCAGGCTCGCTGCACACAGAAATGTGCTCCTCCCTGATCTCGGTCGGAAACAACTTGGCTGACCCTTCTACTGGGAGAACAGTCTTGGTCGAGTCCTTACGGCCATCGAACAAAATACACTCGATTCGATCTTCACAGTATATTCGATCAGCTTCCACTTGCAGTTGCTTCATCACCCTGTTCTTGGCCCGTTCTATTTTGCTCTTGTCCACCACGAGTTCAGTGTTGTGGTCCTTGCTGATGACTTTCGCATCAATGAGCACTGCTGTAGCTACAGCTGCCGTTGCTCTGTTGCTGATGCCATACCTGAGTGAAGCCAAGGCAGTCTGGTCTAGCTTCAGTGAGTTGATTGGCTCCCTCCGTGTCTTTGTATTGCTGCTATCGTCGTACTCAAGCTCAGAATTGGCCGGTTCTTCTTCAGATTCTGAAGTACTCCCTTGAAGTTGACTCTCCTGGGATGTTGATGCTGTCAGTGATGTCGATGCAGCTGTTGTCACATTCTGCAGCAGGAATTGACGGGACTTCTCTGTCCTGGCGGCCGACTTCATGTGGTGTCTGGTCGCTTTCACATCTTTTCCCCCCATACACATACTAGATTTGTCGCCCGACTTCTCCCTCTGAGACAGCATGAACATGAGCTCGACGTTCGGTATTTTCATCTCTCTTGGGCAGCTGCATGCCACATGAACCCTCATGTTGCAGCCAGCGCAGTCTTCCACATCGACACATCGCTTTATCGTGCACTTGCACCGACAAATGTCGAACAGACGGTCAAGCTTCTCCAACATTTCTGTCGTGGCCTTTTCCGACGCTCGCAAGTGTACTACGTCAGAGACCATGGACCAGGCCGACACGATCTTCTTCTGTAGTGTATATCTCTGCAGGGTGACAGGTGGCGCGAACAGAATGTTCGCCTTTTGCCACTGGGCCAGCAAGGGGTCAATGATCTCACGTGCGATCTCCTTTACTGGGTAATTTCTGCGGTTCTGCTCGCTTGCAATAAGACGCCTCTTCTGCAAGTGCAATCCGTACCTCAGAACTGATCTCAGTGTTGGCAGCTCATTGGAAATGAACTCTCCTGCCTTTCCCAGATACTCTTCCATTTGAGTTTGGCTACTCTGTCGAGTTGCCATGATCAGAAGTGCACGGAAATCTGGGAAAAGAACAATATATTAGGATATGTGAGATGAGTGGTCAAATCAAACAAGTCATGTTTCCAGTAGTTGAAAATGTCAAGGTCACAGGGAGTATCCAGAGTGTTGGGACATTTGGAAAGTTGGGAGGGGGAGACACACACTCGTTTCTTCCATCCATGGGGGGAGGGTGTAACGCACTTTTATAAACCGAGCTTTTCATTGCAAATAATACAATTTTTCCGCAAAGCGTTTTATTGATTTTCGACCAAAACTTCGCATAATACGGAATAATGTTGAAGCGTTTAGTTAAAATTTTCACCCAAAAAAGTTTTATGCAACATCAAAAATGATTACAACTCGCATTTAGCACACAATTTGTTGAGGAAAAAAAATATTTTGCCTGCTACAGTCCGCCGTACATATCGGCCTATATATAAGCAAAAAGGTCAAAAACACGAAAATAAAAGTGTCTGTCTGACCAGCAAGAATTCGAAATTTTTGAAAAATAAAAAGTGGGCCTTCATCAGAATTCAATGGAACATTAAAGTATGGGTAGAGCATCTTTTTATCATAAAATTCGTTTTTTCCACTCCAACCTAATGGACATGCCATCACCAATGAAAAAGATGGCGTTCTTGACCTGCTTGTGGTACACTTCGTCCCACAGATTCTCAACGATGATTTCCTGTGGCATATCCTTCCAGAAATTCGAGTCGAAAACCTTACCCGAGCGGGACAGAGAACCTCCGGGACGTAAACCCATCTTGACCTGCGCCTTCTGGTAGGAGGAGCCCCACGTCTGCTGGTAGGAGGAGCCCAATCATGCTTTGCTGGTAGGAGGAGCCCCATGCCTTCTGGTAGGAGGAGCCCCATGCCTTCTGGTAGGAGGAGCCCCATGCCTTCTGGTAGGACGGAGCCCCATGCCTTGCTGGAGCTGTGTGCAAGGGATATTTCAAGATGCCTCACTGGTGTTTTTAGAGTTCTGGTTCTCACGTTTATTAGCTACACACGTCGACACATAGACGTACACCTTTTCTCAGTCTGCAATATCAGATATGAAACCATAAGTGTTACACATTTAAACCAAATCACAATCACATGGTCGTCATGTGTCGGGCAAACTCCTGAAACAGGCGGTGTCATCAGGTGTCGGTCAGATGTCCGGAACAGTCCGGGTTATCACGTGTTGACCGGATGTCGAGAACAGTGCAGGTCATCAGGTGTCGGCCGGATGTCCGGAACAGTTCGGGTCATCACGTGTCGGCCGGATGTCGGGAACAGTCGGGGTCATCACGTGCCAGCCGGATGTCGGGAACATTCCGGGTCATCACGTGTCGGCCGCATGTCGGGAACAGTCCGAGTCATCATATGTGGGCCGGATGTCGGGAACAGTCAGGGTGATCACGTGCCAACCGGATGTCCGGAACCATCCGAGTCATCACGTGTGGGCCGGACCGTGTCGGAAACAGGCGGAATCGCTCTGTGTCGGCCTATTGTCCCGAACATTGAGAATCATTACATGTCGGACTGTGATGCTCATTATGTGTCAGACTGTGATGATTATTATGTGTCGGACTGTGATGATCATTACGTGTCGGACTGTGAGGATCATTATGTGTCGGGCTGTGATGATCATTACGTGTCGGACTGTGATGATCATTATGTGTCAGACTGTGAGGATCATTATGTGTCGGACTGTGAGGATCATCATGTGTTGGATTAAGCATTATGTGTCAGACTGTGATGATCATTACGTGTCGGACTGTGAGGATCATTACGTGTCGGACTGTGAGGATCATTATGTGTCGGACTGTGAGGATCATTATGTGTCGGACTGTGATGCTCATGATGTGTCGGACTGTGAGGATCATTATGTGTCGGGCTGTGATGATTATTATGTGTCGAATTGTGAAGATCATTATGTGTCGGACTGTGAGGAACACCATGTGTTGGATTAAGCATTATGTGTCAGAATGTGATGATCATTATGTGTCGGACTGTGAGGATCATTATGTGTCGGACTGTGATGATCATTATGTGTCGGACTGTGATGATCATTATGTGTCGGACTGTGATGATCATTATGTGTCGGACTGTGATGATTATTATGTGTCGGACTGTGAGGATCATCATGTGTTGGACTGTGTGTATCACTATGTGTCAGACTGTGACGATCGTTATGTGTCGGACTGTGAGGGTCATTATGTGTCGGACTGTAATGATCATCATGTGGCTGACTGTGATGGTCATCCTGTGTCGGACTCATGATCGTTGTTGCGCAGGTTTCCTGAGCACGGCCGACCGCCACTCACCCGGCAACTACGGCCTGCTGGACCAGGCGCTGGCGCTGCGCTGGGTACACGACAACATCCACTACTTCAACGGCGACAGCGGCCGCATCACCGTGTTCGGCGAGGACGCAGGTGCTGCCAGCGCCGGCCTGCTGGCTGTGTCGCCGCGGTCGGCCCACATGGTGCACCGGGTCATCGCGCAGGTCAGCTCAGGTCAGGTCGGGTCAGCTCGGGCCAGGTCAGGTGAGCTCGGGGCAGGTCAGGTCAGGTCAGCTCGGGTCAGGTCAGGTTACATAGCCGGCCAGTCGGCGCCGGGTTGTCGCAATGACGTCAGCACCGTGCATGCTTTAGGGCCCGATTGAATTATCACCGACCATGAATGCTATTTCACGAGTGAGTCGCTGGATCGTGGGCTTTGAAAACCTTGTGTACCTAGATACCTAGGTGCCGCATTCTGGACGACCTTGTGACAAGGTCAATCCAGACTCAAATCATAGATGAACTTTTGATGGACTTAGTGTTAGATTTGGGATCCTGAAATACCATTCGGCAAGACCGCAATCGAGGACCTGACATGTTGAAAATTATTGAACAAATATAGTATCTACAAAGAATATCTAACAAACGCAAGGCGATATATGTGCAGTCATATACCACTTTGAGTAATGACAAAACTGTGGGTGAGTACAAGTGACCTCAGACAGGAATCACAGTATTACTGACTTGGCAATCTGCCCCCCCCCGCAAAACAAAATATCCAAGAGCCTTTGCCCGACCACGAGAAGCTTTGTCGCAGACTAATATCACATATGGCGGTGCAGTATTGTAATGCTCAGGACTACTGCACCATCCTGTGTATTTGCCGCATCGCCTCCTTTTCAATGTAACCTACTTCGCCGCGGTGCAAGGTTGGCTAAAGGAGGCACGATGTAGGCTGTCAGTTGTGGGCGATCTAGGCTGTAGGCTGTAGGCGGCACGAGGTAGGCTGTCAGTTGTGGGCGATGTAGGCTGTAGACTGTAGGCTATAGGCGTCACGAGGTAGGCTGTCAGTTGTGGGCGATGTAGGCTGTAGACTGTAGGCTATAGGCGGCACGAGGTAGGCTGTCAGTTGTGGGCGATACAGGCTGTAGGTTATAGGCGGCACGATGTAGGCTGTCAGCTGTGGGTGATGTAGGCTGTAGACAAAAAGTAGGCTTTAAACTGTGGGCGATGTAGGCTGTGCACTGTGGGCGATGTAGGCTGTAGGCTATAGGTGACACGAGGTAGGCTGTATACTGTGGGCGATGTAGGCTGTAGGCTATAGGCGGCACGAGGTAGGTTGTAGACAGTAGGATTACGCCTTCAGGCGATAGGCGTAATCCAGGCAGAGTGCACAGCAGTGCGCACCCTGTGTAAGCTGCACCACACCCAGTGCTGGTCTCCCCTGGCCGGTGGGACATGTCCCATCCTCACCTTGTGTAAATCCCCAGTGCTGGTCTCCGCTGGCCGGTGGGAGATGGTCCTCACCCTGTATAAACCCCCAGAGCGGGTCTCCGCTGGCCGAGTGGGCGGCAATATCGGACCTGGAGCGAGCGCGCAACACGTCGCGTGTGTTTGGAGAGCGGATCGGATGTCTGGCGGACACCTCGGTCAAGTTGGTCAGCTGTCTTCGCCGAGGACGCAGCGCCCTCGAGATCGGCGACGTCGACTTTACGGTCAGTGCACGAGGGCTCAGTGACCGGAAGACCTGTAGGTGACTGCGAGAGGGGGCAGGGAAGGTCAGTGACTGCGGGAGGGGGCAGGGAAGGTCAGTGACTGGGGGAGGGGGCAGGGAAGGTCAGTAACTGTGGGAGGAGACAGAGACGGTTAGGAGCCAGAGACATCGCACAGATAGCTCACTAGCCGGGTGACGGGGGAGGGGAAGGGGGTCATCAACAAGTGGACTTGTTGGATACCAGTGACACGAGGAAAAAGAGAACTTTGAAGAAAAAAATGACTAGCCTCCGTTAATTATAATATATTCGAAAAGAGAGGAGTGAAGCGCATCGGCTTGTTACGTATCAGCTCGCTTTTTCGAAGATATTCGAATTAACTGAAGTTAGTCATTTTAAACTGTAAGGTTATCACATGACCTACATTTTGCTCTTCGTCTCCTGAAGGGAGGAGAAGGACAGAGTCCAACCTGCTCAAATGCGTCTATAGGCGTATATCTCACATGTGAATGGTATAAGACCTAAGTGTTTCTTTTTCTACGGTCATAACGTATGAAAATTAATTATGCTCTGAGCGTATGGTTCTGACCTATGGCACAAAACTATCACCATATCCTAGGAACCTCAACATTTCTCCTTCATTTTGACATATACAGACCAGTGGCATTAACCCGTGACTGTACCACACATTGACGTTACCCGTGACTGTGCAGCCCAGTGACGTTAACCAGTGACTGTGCCGTTCAGTGACATTAACCCATGACTGCACAGCCCTATGACATTAACCCGCGGCTGTGTAGCCCAGTGACATTAACCGAAGACTTTGCAGGCCAGTAGCATTAACCCGTGCCTGTGCAGCCCAGTAGCATTGCCTGTGGTCATGCCGCCCAGTGACGCGTGGAGTCCAGTGACGTGTGTAGTTCAGGAACGTTGACCCGTGACCCCGCAGCCCTGTGATGCTTCCCGTGACCTCGCAGCCCAGTGACATTAACCCGAGACCTCGCAGCCCTGTGACGTTGCCCGTGACCCCGCAGCCCTGTGACTTTGCCCATGACCTCACAGCCCTGTGACGCTTCCCGTGACCCCGCAGCCCAGTGACATTAACCCGAGACCTCGCAGCCCTGAGACGTTGCCCGTGACGTCGCAGCCCTGTGACGTTGCCCGTGACCCGACAGCCGGACGTGGGCATGTTCCCGTGGGCGCCAGTGGTGCAGACCAACATCTCGCTGCCGCCGACCGGCTGGTACGACGACTGGGCAGAGGACGATTGGAAGGTGCTGCCAGGGCCACCGGAACTGCTCTACAGCGAGAGGGCATTCAGTGTCGACTTCCGACTCCTCACAGGAGTCAATCGAGATGAAGCTGCCATCTTCGTCTGTGAGTGAGGAGAGCGCGGATATGGGGTAGGTGTGGGGGAGGAGTAAGACAGCTGGATATATAGGGTAGATGTGGGGAGGAGCACGACAGCTGGATATATGGGGAAGGTGTGGGGGAGGAGTACGACAGCTGGATATATGGGGTAGGTGTGGGGGAGGTGTACGACAGCTGGATATATGGGGTAGTTGTGAGGAAGGCGTACGACAGCTGGATACATGGGGTAGGTGTGGGCGAGATGTACGACAGCTGGATATATGGGGTAGTTGTGGGGAAGGAGTACGACAGCTGGATATATGGGGTAGGTATGGGCGAGGAGTACGACAGCTGGAGCAGCGCCGCCGACAAAAAACAACAACTGAAGCCTGCTACTTCAGGTGTTTCTCCATCTTGTCGACTACGTCTGTTGCGTGCCTCTGTATTCGGCTCACGCCGATTGCGCTTGCAACTGAACATCCTCAGTCCGTGATGACACGCATGATCTTCGGGCCCACTTCTACATCTATCCCTTGGCTCAGGTACTAGACGATAATCGCTCCATGAAAGTCAGCGTAATTTGCTCTATCCCTTATATTGTGAGGTCGTAACGGTCCCCAATGTGGCCCTAGTGAGGATGCAACAGTCCTCTGTGTGGCCCGGGTAAGGTTATGACGTCCTCAAATGTAACGCGGTGAGGTTGCAACAGTCCTCTATGTGGCCGAGGTAAGACTGCGGCCGTCTCTAATGTGACCCGGGTGAGGTTGTAACAGTCCCCAGTGTCGCCAGAGTAATGCTGCGGCCGTCTCTAATGTGACCCGGGTGAGGTTGTAACAGTCCCCAGTGTCGCCAGAGTAATGCTGCGGCCGTCTCTAATGTGACCCGGGTGAGGTTGCAACAGTCCCCAGTGTCGCCAGAGTAATGCTGCGGCCGTCTCTAATGTGACCCGGGTGAGGTTGTAACAGTCCCCAGTGTCGCCAGAGTAATGCTGCGGCCGTCTCTAATGTGACCCGGGTGAGGTTGTAACAGTCCCCAGTGTCGCCAGAGTAAGGCTGCGGCCGTCTCTAATGTGACCCGGGTGAGGTTGCAACAGTCCTCTATGTGGCCGAGGTAAGACTGCGGCCGTCTCTAATGTGACCGGGCGAGGAAACCATCGCGAACATCACCCGGATGGAGCTGTGACGATGTCCAACGAGGTCTGGCTGTCGGCAGACGGCAACGCGACTCTGGCTGTCGGCAGACGGTAACGCGAGTCTGGCGCCATCATACGACATCAGCCAGCAGTGGCTGGACACCAAGGTGCGCGAGTGGACGCTACAGCACAACTACACGCTCAACGGACGCGGTGTGGAGCAGGCGGTGCACCACCTGTACACCTACTGGCCGGATCCGCACAACCACACCTGGATCCGCCGCATGTACATCAATGTAAGCACCCGCAGCTGTTCGCCGAGCGCTAGTGTGGTGAGGCAGATATGACGTCGTATGTGTGGATTTACACAACCATTGTCTTCTGTTTGTCACCCATGACTTAGTGTCCTCCGGATATTTGTCCTTCTGCTGGCTTGGTCGGAGTGCCCACAAATTAAGTTTTTTACTCGGAATTTGAGCCAGTTGAATAACCGCCTGCCTCCTCATCTTGCGACTGATTTCGGTATCATCAGGGTATGTAGTTCATGGGATGGAGGCTGCTCCCCCAGTTTACATGTTACAAGGATGTTTTATACATGACATGGTATTCATCAATGACCACATCTATCCAATTCGATACTATGAGATGAGGCAGACTCGTGAACGGGATGAGTAGCCCGGTAGTTTTCCAACTGAAAGGTTGTGGGTTCGAATTTCGCCTACCGCTATTCTTCTTCCGCGACCAATTGGCGTAAGACATTGGCGACGCTATATGACCAAAGCGATCGATGCGTCGTGAAGCCAATCACTAACCACCGACGGCGTAGTGCAAATAAAGATGACCAATAGGTGGCAAGGAGGACTGAGTGTGCGATTTGTGAGCACCACAAAGGGAGCTACGCTCTCAGCCCCCTTTGCGGTGCTTCGGTATCAGCCTGGCACTTGTTTGGGCGGCAGACTCTACACTTCGCCGCCCCTGGACCGGCGGCACCACCGCTGACTACTGTCAGTGGTGCGTGTTGTGCGTGTGACAGTTCAGTCCAGCTGCCGTACCCATCATGGCAGCTTTTCAGACACGTCATCGCATTTTGCTATCGCGGCGATTCACCTCCCCGATAGCTCACTTGGTTAGAGCGGCGGCCTGCGTCGATCTCCCCGGTCCTCGTAAGGCAGGGTTCGAGTCGCTTCATGTGCTGACATAGCCCCCGGATGGGAGGGTGTGTTGGCAACTGATCTGATTGGTCGATCATACGGCACGGAGGCGGCGATATCGGCGCATTGACGATGCGGTAAATGATGATACGGCACGGAGGCGGCGATATCGGCGCATTGACGATGCGGTAAATCCCTGGTCAAAGCTATGCCATTGGAATGGAATTCACGGATCGGCTGGTGAGCCAGGGTTCACACAAGTTTTGCTCAGCATAGAGCTGGTCCATAGAGCCACCCCAGCAAAAAGTATAACTAAATGTCTCTTTAACACGCGCACGTCCGTGGGGGGGGGGAGGGGCAGATATCTGCCCCCCACCCCCAGCTGTTTTTCCTAATTTGCCGCCATACTAATCGGGTTAGCAAGGCCAAACCTCGTATGGCTGCTCATTCGTCTTTTCCGCATATCCTCAGAAATGTTTAACCCTGGGTCATCTCAAGTCAGGTCACCAGGTCAGGCGAAGTGACCCAACATCCCTCGGAGTCTAGGTGGCATCACTTCCACAATAATTGGGCGATTTATTTTAAACTTATAACACGTCATGATCTCATCAGGGACTATAATATATATCTCGTTTTTTTTTCGTAGCATTGATCTGAGGTCAGGTCGCGGCCATGGCTTCTCGCATTATGGGCCTATGGTAAAATATACAAATGTTTCCTGGTTACATATTTGCTCTCGGAATTACCTCACAACGGTTATGGCGTGTAGTTGGAAGCTATTCTCAATGTTACCGCTGACATTTTTGCTCAGTGACCTCACCAAGGCCATCTGAGGTCACCTGAGATCACTAGCACATTTCTGCGCATTATATCGCACTGCATTGAGCTAGAAGGCGGAAATTTCCGTCATTGTGCTTGTATCGCCAAGACGTGTCGATTGATACATTACATGATCTCCCTAGGCTACCTCATCACCTTGACCTGAGGTCATAGTTTCGGAGTTGACCTGACCTTAAATCACACAGCGTATTGTCGATATCACATTTCAAGGGCTGTCGAATAGCATTCGCCGTTTGCTTCTATCTGTTACAGGTCCTGAGATATGTGTCAATATCTGAGGATCCCACCCGATCTGGTCGAATTTGACCTATGATGACCCAGTGACCTAAATATGGACCTGAGCGAATAAATGACCGAAATACTTTCGATAGAGCTTGTCACCAGCTATCCAACGCCGTTTTCCGTTTGTAGCTACCTAGTATAGTTCTGGAGATCTTATGGGGGGACAGACATCTGCCCCCCCGGACCGGCGAAGATTGCGCGGACCGCCGGACGTGCGAATGTTAAAAAGAATAATTTGAGCGGCCAAGTAGACAGCGGTTCGTTGTCTGTAGTCTAGACGTCTCTAGACCGTACGGTTATGAGATGACCGCTTCCCCCGCTGGTCTGTAGGATGCCGACCTGACGTACAACATGACATGGCTACTGTTACTCCTGACTCGGGACGTCTCTGGACCGTACGATTACGCACTGACGCTGTACCCGCTAGTATGTGACCTCCCATTTGACGTACAACATTGCACAGCTGCGGCTTCTGTGGCCGAGCGACACCTCAGCCACTGATGTACAACACAGCACAGCTGCGGCTGCTGTGGCCGAGCGACACCTCAGCCACTGATGTACAACACAGCACAGCTGCGGCTTCTGTGGCCGAGCGACACCTCAGCCACTGATGTGCAACACGGCACAGCTGCGGCTGCTGTGGCCGAGCGACACCTCAGGACGGCTGTGCCTGGCAGATGGTCTCGGACGCGCTATATGCGGCGCCAGTGGACGCCCTGGTGAAGCTGGTGCTCAGCCTCGACGTGCCGACCTACCAGTACGTGTTGAACACCACAGTGAAGGCGTTGCACCTGCCGCTGTGGAGCCAAGTGCCACACGGTGTCCAGTACTACCTGTGGACTGGCGCGCCCTTCCTGGACCCAGGTACGTAACGTCGCTGGGTGTTCAAATAGTGGCGACACTGGATGATCCATAGTGACGATACTGAGTTGTCAATAGTGACGACTCTGATAGTTCAATATCGACGTCACTAGGTATTCAATAGTGGCGTCACTGGGTGTTCAATGGTGACGACACTAGCGAGTGTTAGATAGTACTAGAGTGTTCAATAGTAACACCACTGGATGTTCAATAATGACGTCGCTGGGTGTTCAGTAGTGACGTCACTGGCTGTTCAATAGTGACGACACTGGCTGTCCAATAGTGACGACACTGAGTGTTGGTAACCGGACAAATGTACGTAAAGCAAATGTACGTATGGCAGATGTACGTACGCAAATGTACGTAAGCAAATGTACGTAAGCAAATGTACGTAAGCAAATGTACGTAAGCAAATGTACGTAAGCGCAGATGTACGTTTGGCTAATGTACGTATGCACAAAAGTACGTATGCGCAAATGTACGTAAGCGCAAATGTACGTAAGCGCAAAAGTACGTATGCGCAAATGTACGTAAGCGCAAATGTACGTATGCGCAAATGTACGTAAACGCAAATGTACGTATGCGCAAAAATACGTAAGCGAAATGTACGTAAGCGCAAATATACGTATGCGCAAAAGTACGTATCCGCAAATGTACGTAAGCGCAAATGTACGTACGTGCAAATGTACGTATGGCAGTTGTACGTAAGTGCAGATGTACGTATGCCAAATTTACTTCAGTGCAAATTTACGTATGGCAAATGTACGTATGGCATATGCACCTAACCGTATGTGCTTAAACGCAAAGGCACGTTTGCCTAAATGTACGTACATTGGCTCATACGTACATTTGCTCTTCCATTCTTTTACGTTTACGTACTGTTGCGCTTAGGTACATTTGCGCTTACGTACTTTTGCGCTTACGTACACTTGCTCTTACGTACACTTGCGTATACTTACATTTACATTCACGTACCTTCGTGCACTTGTGCATTTGTGCACACATACATTTGCGCATACGTACATTAGCGCATACGTACATTTGCGCATACGTACATTTGCGCTTACGTACATTTGCGCTTACGTACACTTGCGTATACCTACATTTACACTTACGTACCTTCGTGCTTACGTACATTTGTGCATACATACATTTGCGCATACGTACATTTGCGCATACGTACTTTTGCGCTTGCGTACATTTGCAAATACGCACTTCTTGCGCATACGTACTTTTGCGCGTACGTACATTTGCGCATACGTGCTTTTGCGCATGCGTACATTTGCGCTTACGTACATTTGTGCATACGTACATTTGCGCATACGTACATTTGCCATACGTACATTTGCGCTCACGTGCACCTGCGCCTACGTACAATTGCCATACGTACATCTGCACTTACGTACATTTGTTTACGTACATTTGTCCGGTTAACGCAAACGTACGCATGGCATATGTACCTAACGAAATGTACGTAAACCCAAAGGTACGCATGCGTAAATGGACGTACATTTGCGTATGCGTACAATTGCACATACGTACATTTGTGCATACGTACTTTTGCGCTTACGTACATTTGCGCTTACGTACTTTTGCGCATACGTATATTTGCCCTTACGTACATTTGCGCATACGTACTTTTGCGCATACGTACATTTGCGCTTACGTACTTTTGCCATACGTACATTTGCGCATACGTCCATTTGCGCTTACGTACATTAGCCATACGTACATCTGCGCTTACGTGCAATTGTCATACGTACATCTGCGCTTTCGTACATTTCCTTACGTACATTTGCTTACGTACATCTGCCATACGAACATTTGTCCTTACGTACATTTGTCTTAGAATCCTGAGTGTTCAATAGTTACGAAACGGAGTGTTCCATACTGACGATACTTAGTGTTCAATAGTGACGACACTGAGTGTTCAATAGTGACGACACTGGGTGTTCAACAGTGACGTCACTGAGTGTTCAGCAGTGCCCTGTGTCGAATCTTACCGAGCTGAACCGTCATGTAGGCCAGTTTGAGGAGCCGGGCGCTGGACGAGCGAGGAGAAGGGTTATGGAGCTGCGGGACACAGGGCAGGACAGGCGTAGGACCAGGCACCACACCGTTACCACCATGGGTGTAGCCACGATTTCGAAATTGGGAGGGACAAACCAGGGACGCTATAAGTTTGGACAGGATAGAGGAGTAGCTCCCCCGCCCCCCACACACACAAAAAATCCTTGGATTTCAGCAACTTCATTTTCAATGTCTGGTCTTCAGATTTACTGTTGTTAAAAATGATATTTTGGAGACAAAAGGTTCCGCCAAAATTAGCAAGTTTCACTCCTTATCACTGTCTATGAACATCTAGCTGTATGTTGTATGTGCTGGGCCCGATTTCGCAATCACCATATATCAATGCTGTAATTATGTTAAACGTTGTCCTCTTGTACCAGGAATAACAGAAAATATTGGACGATGGATTTATTGTAGTAAATATGGACATGCAAAAATCTTTCCCATGCTTTCCTGTATTACGGGGACACATATCGATGCAATGACAACCAGAGCGGATAAAGGCTGTGGCACTGAGGGCACGTGCCCCCTCCCTCCACATGGAAGATAGTGTCCCTCCGGCCGGGAAAAGGCGCCCCTCTGAAAAGGATCCAGTGTACAAGCTCGAATTTGTCAGCCAGAGGCGCCCCTATGAAAGAAAAAGGCAACCCCTTGGAAGGAAAGGCGCTCTTTTGGGAAGGACCGAGTGCAACCCGCCCCCTGCATTTTTTTCAGCCAGAGGTGCCCCTCCAGGTGCTTTCGCAGTGGCATCGCTCCAAAGAAATGGCGCCCCTTCATACCAGTGCCCCTATGACAACTCCTGAGTCCAGTCCTGATTACAACTTGCGGTTATTATTCTCTCTCGCTGTTATGATCTCCGGCTGGTTATAAAATCGCGCGCATTCACGTGTGGCTTCTCTTGTAAATATGACAACTTCCGTTTAACCATTAAGAGGAAAGCGGACAATTTCAGGATTTTTTATATGTCCGGAACAACAATGTGGCAGTGTAAATTAAAAACCAGCGATGTGAGCGCCATCCGACCAGGTTATGACGGATTGTATGGAGGAGCTCCTAGTCATATAGGATATGAGTGCCTGTTATCACAACAGCTGTAAACAAAAAGAGATTTAATCCTCCTATTCCTATTACACTCAATCATTATACACACATCGGACCTTCGGCACCTTCGAAATTATTTCGATATCTCAACATTCGGATACCGTACGGCAAGCCACCTCGAATGACACCCACATAACGCAAATTGAAGCCAGAGCGACGAAACGCGAGGACTTCCAAAAATTAAAACTAACCTTTGAACCTTGAAATATTACTCGAGGGTTGCCCACGGGCTATCTCTTGATACCAAACATGGGTAGCTTTGGAAGAAAACGAAGAAATGCGGGGCGACCGAAGAAATGAGTTCGACCTTTCACCTGGCAAATTAATGTGATTCCTGAACGGTTTGCTAGAGTACGTCAGGGCACGTCGAATGACACCCACTTGATGAAAATTGAAGACATAGCGACGAGGCGCGAGGACTTCGAGCAATTTAAGCTGACCTTCGATCTTGTGGTTTGACATTGACATGTCCCGGGTTGAAATGTTACTCTAGGTTCACCACGGGCTATTACTTGATACCCAGACGTGGATAGGTTAGGGCGAAGAAAAGAAGGTGAGGCGACCGAAGAAATCTGTTTGGCCTTTGACCTTTGAAATTAGTACGATTTCGTAACATTATAATACAGCACAAGCCACGTCGAATGACATCCGCTTGGTGGAAATTGAATCCATAGAGACGAATCACGAGGACTTCGAAAAATTCAAACCAGCTTTTGACCTTGAGGTTTGACCTTTACATATCCCGGTTCCAAAATGTTACTCGAGGGTTCGCTATCGCTTGATAGTGGATCTGGGTAGGATTTGGCGAATCCCCCCAAAAAAAAAAAAAAAAAAAAATTTGAGGCGACCGAAGAAATCAACTTGAATGTTGAGATTCAAGAAATGATCCGTTGAGATTATTTCGTATTATCAACTTTCTGATACCACACAACAAGCGACGTCGAATGACATTCATTTTCTGCCAATTTAAGCCATAGCGACGAAAAGCGAAGTCATCGAAGAACTAAATCAAACCTCTGACCTTGACATGTCCCGGTTTGAAATGTTATTCGAGCGTTAACCAACTGGATATCGCTTGATACCAGATTGGGATAGGTTTGAGCGAAAATGGAACAAAATGAGGCGACCGGGGGATCAGCTTGACCTTTGTCCTTGGAAAATAATTCGATGGCTAAGCTTTCTAATACCACATAACAAGCCACATCGAACAACTCTCATTTGATGGAAATGGAAGCGATAGCAACCGAACCTCGCGTTCGGTCGATATCGCTTCAATATCACCATCTAATAAATTAAGCTAACCTTTGACCTTGAAGTTCGACCTTGACATGTACCTAAGGACACCCAGAGTCACGTTTGTTCAAGATATATCGATGTATGCGCAGGGGAATGCAACCTAAGACGTATAAAGCCTTGTGATAATGCAAATTTGTTGCCTCGTAAAGCACAATTTTCCACCCAAGCGAAAACACAGGATGGTCAAGATTCATGTTATTCAAGAATGGCCTGGAAGCAGAAATTTCTAACGTTTGCTGATTTACCACTCGAAGATTTTGTTACGACAGGTAGCCTGTGGAGCCCGTTGTTTGGCTAGATCGACTTCTAGTATTTTTGGTGATTTTCTTGCATATATATTTTCACTTTATGAATGATCAAGTATAATTTTGCAGGGATCCTACTTAGGCAGCTGAGGGTTAGGCGGGGGGGGACACGAAAAAAAATGAGGGGCACAATCGCCACCCTTTTTTGGGGGGGCATTTTATCTGATAGTATTTGCAAGGAACAGCCGTGTATCTATGTCGAGCCCTCGTCGTTATGTCTTATTTCCGCCATTTAGCGAAATAAAAAATGCGCTGATTACATGAAATGCATCCATGCAACAACGGCTTGACGGTTATTTCAGGTAATTTTATACTCATTTTAGGAACATGACAGCCATTATTTGTTTGGTCTGGAACCGCTTCTGCCCTGTCCGTAAAGTGCAAAAAAATATCCGGAGGTGTATCCAAGAAACCTGCTGGTTCATTCAACGGCAAATCGGCATGTGAAAGGGTCAAAATAACAGCCAATATTTTATATTTTGACGAAAATAATTGTGTGTGGTTATCTGATGCGCTGAATTCAGCTGTGCCATTCTTTTAAGGTGTTTAACGCAATAAAGAACAATCCGAATTGTGCAAAAGTATATATCGGTGAATTCACAATAATCCATTGCATCTTTTGGCTATTTCATTATTTTTTGTACGGGCTATTTGAAACGTGACATCCTTACCTAAGGTCATGCAACCTATTTTAACTTTCGGAACAGTCACAATGCGATTTAAAAAAGTGCAGAACTGAAGTTGGATATTTTATCTTTCGAAGCAAGTAGTTACAAAATAAGCTGTTTCCCCTAAAACTCTACATATCCGTTCTAAATTAGGCATGCATGGTTATTTTTGTGTTAGGGTATAATGGTTTGTTTTAATATGTATTTAGAACGGTATATTACTGAAATACAAGGCTTTTGACGTTCGAGGCACGTGATGGAATGATAATGTTAGTCATCTGATCTTGAATGATGTATTGCACAAGTGTTTAACTCGTGAGGTCAAGGGTTAAAGAAAATGGCAGAAATTTCTCCAAATTGTGGTAGTAGACGATTGACAAGTTATACTTTGCGATGAATTACAAGAAGAGAGAAGCATCCACAACACAGCAATCACATTATGATCACCGGGAAACCATTCGCACAACCATTCGCATCTCGAAAATAAAAATATGTGAATCTAATGAAATATCAGGAAGGGCACAAACATCAGGTGGCACCGCGTTTGGGGGTCCAGTGCTCACTGCTCACTCTGGCTGACCGTGCTGCCTGTGAAGCAAGGCAATTTCTGAGGGTGTCGGACGCAGACAAGGTGAAATCGAAGCTATTTAATGAGTCTGACCAGATCAGCCGCACATGTCTCGGCAAGACCGACTGTGTCACGATGCGACAGGCTGATGGAACCAAAAGTAGAGTTCAGGAAAGGCATGTTTTGAGAAACTTGTGTGTGATATATGATCTATACGAGCTGAACCCTGAAAACCCTCGCACCCGCTTCTTAACCTTTGCTGCCCTTCGTCCGAATCTTTGCGTCTTGGCAGGCAGCAGTGGGACTAACTCGGTGTGCATGTGCACTTATCAAAACCCAAAATTTCTCATATCCGCTCTCGGCCTTTCCGGCCTCAAATACCGTAACCTCCTCGATCACGCTGTATGTGGCACAGGAAACCGTGATTGCATGACGCACAACTGGGAGGACTGCCCTGGTGAGCTTTCTGAGGATTCTCCTCGCGGACAAATCAGGAGAAGAGAGCGAAGATGATTCAGCCCCAGATGATGACATGGATAATGAGATTAGGTACAGATAATGGATGAGCATGCATCGCTGTACACTCGTAGAAATAGTCTAGACCAAAGAGGAGAGCATGATATATTTGAACCAGCAAACCGTGAAGCTGACCAGACATCACTTGTGGCTAACAAACACGGTCAGTTCTTCCCCTACGCAAAGGCTACTGGCAGGGAGGGTGAAGCGATTGCCCAGTGCGATTTCGCTGAAAATGATTCATTTGTGGTGCAGGATGCAGCTCGAGGCTTCCACCGATATTCGCCCTAGTAGACGGTGCACCCGTTTGTAGTATACAGGCGTGAGGACGAGGTACTGTGCCATCAGAGCTACTGCTGTATCTCTGACGGCACACAGCACAGCACCGCCAGGATGCAGGCGTTCCTGCAACGGTTTATCCCAGACATTCGGACCGATGTACCTGACCTAAAAACATATTTATTTACGAGACGTGCGTGCTGCACAGTATACAAATAAGCATGACTGCATCAATGTGTGTCACCGTCAGACAGATTTTGAGGTATCCTGTGAGTGACATTTTTGTGTCACATCTCATGGCAAGAGCGCTTACGACGGTATCGGGGACACACCCAAGCGTGTCGCCGCTCAAGGGAGCCTCGAGCGCCCATTCAACAACTAGGTACTGACGGAGGAGGACATGTTTGAGTATCTGTCGCACAAGCTATTCAGCTGCATCAAGTTCATATTTGTATCAAAGCAGGAGGCAATGAACGTCACGACCCACCTCATCGAGCGCTTCTCGAAAGCCGTCACGGTGAAGGGAACACAGGGGTACCACTAGTTCACAAGTTCGCATTAACTGTCTGCCGATGCTGGGCGTGTGTTAATGTTAGCTGGGTGAAGTAAGACGTGTTAGTGTGCGCTCTGATACGGATTTTGTTGATTGATATCGCAGTGACAGATCATCAGTCTGAATTGGGATTCTGACAAGGTATCGGGTGATATGCAGATCTGTACATCATCACGTTGCATTACATTATAATACTGTACTGCAACGCATTTTTTGTTTTGCATCGCATTGTGTAATTATGCTACTTTATTGTATTACACTGATGTAGACAACTCACGATCGAATTCAAATCATTTCAGGCTCAACATGTCTCAATGAATGCGTCCGCGCCAAATTTGTTCCCAAACTGTTCACGATGAATGCGCTTACTCAGTCAATGACGTTAATCTTTTCGGTTCCAGAATGTAGGGTTTGAAACACCAGAAAGTTGATATTAAGTGGTTGGCGGAGTTATAATCCAATTCAGGGCTGTCAGTGAAATATGATCGTATATTTTTGATATGCTGGCATTAGTGCAGAAATATATTGCATAAGGTGAAAACATTTATGTTTCTCTTCTCCTTACAAGTGACGATCTAGGAGTTCACAAATCTCCCTTCGTTGATTCTGCATTTCTAAAATAGCATTGTGACTGTCTCGAAGGTCAAACTAGGTCACGTTATCTTAGGTAACAAGTTCACGGTTTCAAAAAACAAGTGAACAGAAATTTCAAAAGTGACACAAGATGCAGTGGATCATGACAATTTCAGTGACATGTAGCTTTGTGCAATTCGTGTTACTCTTCATTGAGTATTGAGTTCCAGGGCTCCAAAGACTTCGGGACCACTGCAAAATGTCCCAGGCTTTAACTCCTCAACCGTTACTCCGATCTTTCTCAAAATTGCACAGCTGGAATATGGTGACGAACTTACCCTATGTAAGTATTTTCCTTAAAATATGAAGTGTTGGCTGCTATTTTGGCCTCTTCACTTGTCGATTGGTCGTGGAATGGCCACCTTTTACAATTCGGAGGAATTTCTGCTATTTCTGTTTAGCCCTTGACCTCACAACGAGTTAGAACACTTGTGCAACACAACACTCAATATCAGATGACCAACATTATCATCCCCTCACGTGCCGCGAACGTAAAAAGGCTTGTATTTCAGTAGCGTGCCGTTCTAAATACATAAATAAATATGAAGACATAAAAGATCAATGCAACTATGAGCCACAAGGGCCCTTCTTGGTTGCACTCTGGACACTGAATCAGATAAACTATTACATATCATAACATGCCACGATAAAATATCACAAAAACAACCATGCATGCCTAATTTAGAAAGAATTTGTAGAGTTTTAGGTGCAAAACCGTATATTTATCTCTTACTTTGAAATATACAATATCGAACTTCTTTTCTGCATTTTTTCAAATCGCATTGTGACAGTCCTGAAAGTTAAATTAGGTCACGTGACTTTAGGTCATGACGTCACGATGTCGAATAAGCGAAAATTCAGCAATAACCAAAATATGCAGTGGATTGTTGTGAGTTAACCGATATATACTTTTGCACAATTCGGATTGTTCTTCATTGTGTTAAGGACCTCAAAAGACATCCTTGTTAGGTGGCATCTCAGAACTGCCCGAGGCTAAAAAGGATATAGCTCCTTGACCGTTAACCTGATCTTTCTAAAAATGGCACAGCTGGATTTAGTGCATCAGTAAACCCTACACAATGATTTTAATCAACATATAAAATATTGGGTGTTATGCTCTTGTCGATTTGTCGTGGATGGGCGTGCTGTAGATTCAGTCATGTCGAAACAAAAAGTTGACATTACAACACCATATGTATACGAAAGCTATGAACAGCCACCAAGTTTCGTGGAACTATTCCTAATAACAATTGAGATTGAAAAGCATGAAGAGGGAAGTGGGACAGAATCAGCATCATGAATAATCAGGGTAACACTGGGAAAAGGATATACTTTCATTAGCCCGGGTGAAATATGTAAAACATTGACATTAGTGCGCACTCGAAGAGGGGTGGTTTGAGCTGCAATTACATATTGCGCACCGTGCATGCGATGCATGGGATCCCCAGGAATGAAATGGAATAGCGCAGTGGAATACCACCAAGTTAATTCTCACATATCTGTATATTTTACCATGTCCATCCTTGTACAGAAGTCTACTGTAACATACCATCCATTATAGGTGAATGAGGCTAGTTTCTTGTAATATTGTCCGCTCTTTCTGAGCAGCACTGGTTTTGATATTGCAGGTGGAAACGGCTTGCAATAATGGTGGAAGACATTTTTACGATTTCTTGTGTTATTACTGTTGATATTGCACACGTCTCGTGCTCACACTTTAATTCACAAGTGCTCTCTCATACAGTGCATAAGTGCTAAAGGTGTTCTGGTCCGAAAATTTTCAGATTGAAAAGTGGAAATGATAAATTAACATTAGCAGGGCACCAACCAGGGGGTCTGGACCATCACAACCCACCCCGGATCTGCAGCCCTATGCAGTGAACATAAGATGTTCTGCATTTTCTCTTTAGGCCCATTCCACGACAAATCGGCAAGGGCATAACACCCAATATTTTATATTTTGATGAAAATATGTGTGTGGGGTCATCTGGTGCGTCGAATCCAGCTGTGCCATTTTTAGTATGATCAGGTCAACGGTAAAGGAGTTATTGCCTCGGGAATTTCTGAGATGTCACCAAACAAGGGTGTCTTTTGAGGTCCTTAATACAATGAAGAACAATCCGAATGGTGCAAAAAAGTATATATCTGTGAATTCACAATAATCCACTGCATCTTTTGCTGTTTCGGAATTTTCGTTTACGTACATTTGAAATCGTGACAACCCACGACGATCGTTGACCTGATGTTTCTAAAAATGTCACAGCTGGATTCGGCGCATCAGAAAACCTCACACAATTATTTTCGTCAAAATATAAAATATTGTGTGTTATTTTGGCCATTTCCCTTGTCGATATGTCGTGGAACGGGACTATAGCGGTCTTGGCCAATTATATTTTGCTTGTTTTAAAGAGCACACTCAAGAAGAGCTTGAGTGGATTTCTCATGGACGCATTGTGACATACTGGAGCGAAACAATATTTATCTCCTCGTTCCTGTTGTGATTTCAATTCAGGTTGGTTGTGTTAAGTACGTTCCGTCGTGATCCCTCTGCCTACCCCGCCGATCCTTGATTCCTCTGGCAGCGATATTGACATGCAGATCCCGAGACCTCAGCCTCCGGTTTACAGTTGTGTCATTGCGGTTGGTTCGAGGTCAGGATTCCACCATAGGTATCAGTCCAATATGTCCACCAATGACATAACATCCGCTCAGGAAATCATCTGGCATAGTCTTTCTCAATACAATGCCATAAATATCCGCGTTTCGTGCCCATTAAACCACTCGTTATATCCGGCTATGCCTAGCCGTCACAGTCGGAACGCAGACATGACTCCATGCAATACATAGCCAATCGGCATCTAGCGGATCGGCCCCTGAAATCGATTAATCAATCTCCGTGTTTATCTAATTATGCATAAACATAATTAAACTGGTTACAACAGGTTAAAACAGTCGTCATCATGGTTTTCATGGTATTTTAACCCCATAGAACTATCCATGTGAGTTTCCAAACAGAGTCTCCTACTTCATTCAGCAGCAGCACTGGACATATGGAAAAGTTATTGGCTGGATTGAAACATAGCTAAGGGGAAGGAAACAAAAGGTAGTATGAAATGGATATCAATCTGAATGGAAGAATTCTGATCGGTGTGCCACAGGGCTCCGTTCTAGATCCTCTTCTATTATCTTCTATAATCTTCGTGAACAATATTCAGGTTAGGTTGAGGAATATGCTGCTCAAATTTGCTCATCATATTAAAGTGGTAACAATGGCTACGCGGCCGGTCCTATGAATGGACCCGGCCGGTCGGCCGATCGGCCAGTCCGCAGCCTTTTTGCGGACAGCCGGCCGACTGACCCGAGACGCTTCCCTCGTACGCTTATCGGTGGGGTGTGGGTTATCAGCGATAGATAACACAAATGCCAAATCGGACGTACCGGGGTGTGCGATGGAGAAGGCAGGCTTCAACAGGGGAAAGGGTGGACGGAACAATAATGTGCGCCTCACGCCACGTTTGCCACTGCTACCTGTTGACAGAAAACGGAGACACAGCCGCACGATTTCACCGCCAGTGCTTCGCTGGCTCCTCTAGCGGACAACTGAGGAACTATTTTTGAACGTTATGAACTTTGGTACTAAATGAACCTTGGACGTTATGAACGCTCCCTCTGAAGCCAGTTTTGGAGGTTGTGATCGTTGGACGTTATGATCTTTGGACATTGCGAATGCACCCTATCCGAGACATTTTGGATTTAAAAAACTTCATTTCGCATTTTGGACGCTATGAGCTTTGGACGTTATGAACTTTCGTACTAAATGAACCTTGGATGTTATGATATAGCCTCGATCACATGACTGACAGCTGGAATATACACCCGTGTATATACACCATTTTAGCCATAATGGTCATATATGCAAAACTAATATGTCATCAAATACGAAAAAGAACAAAAATTCCTCCGGTGCACTTTGTTTCCTCCCTAAAGATAAGCAACGCTGAAAGTTTCACTGAAATATCTTTATCCGTTAAAGTGTGACGACTGGTTGCACTTTTCTGGAGGTGACCTCACTTGACCTTGACTAACTCGTTGACTCTAGATGACCTCACCTCAAAACGTTCACACAACATGCCAAATTGATGTGGGAAAAGGTATGCCAAATTTCGGCGCGCTGCCGCGCGCCGTTCCTTCACTCTTCGCGGAAAATCTTATGGGGCTCATATCAGTCCCCCCACAAGGGTTAAAAGAACAGGTGTAATTCTGAATGGTAAAATGTGAAGGTGTTTCCTCACGTGGTACGTCCATACGGCATCTTGAAGCACAGCTGTCCGGCTATAAGTGGACCGTTAGAAGGTTGACAGCTCGGCTACAAGTGGACCGTTCACAGGTCTACCACTGAGCTATAAGTGGACCATTTTCAGGTCGAAAACTCGGCTATGAGTGGACCATTATCAGGTCCATAACTCGGCTATAAGTGGACCATTGTCAGCTTGATAACTCGGTTATGCGTGGACCGTTAGCAGGTCAATGACTCAGCTATCCCTGGATCATTAGCAGGTGGATAACACGGCTATGCGTGGACCATTATCGGGTCGATGACTCAGCTATTCGTGGGCCATCATCAGTTCGATAACCCGGCTATACCAGTGAACCATTACCAGGCGGATGACTCGGTGACGCTGTGCCCCCAGAGATGTTCCCCGGAGATGTGAGGATCGACCGGGACGCTTGGACTGAGAGCGATAGAAATATGAGTCAGCTCTTCATAGAGGCGTTCGCAAACTTCGCCAAATATGGGTGAGATATTCACGCCATAAGTGACTTAGACTTACTCTCCATTTCTGATACTTTGCATGTCAGTTGTGCAAGGCATGAGCCCGTGGCTGTCTGGCTGTTGTCAGAGCTTGTCGACTGTTGTCGGCTGTGTGACTGTTGTCGGCTGTGTGACTGTTGTCGGCTGTGTGGTTGTTCTCGGCTGTGTGACTGTTGTCGGCTGTGTGACTGTTGTCGGTTGTGTGACTGTTGTCGGCTGTGACTGTTGTCGGCTGTGTGACTGTTGTCGGCTGTGTGACTGTTGTCGGCTGTGTGACTGTTGTCGGCTGTGACTGTTGTCGGTTGTGTGACTGTTGTCGGCTGTGTGACTGTTGTCGGCTGTGTGACTGTTGTCGGTTGTGTGACTGTTGTCGGCTGTGTGACTGTTGTCGGCTGTGTCTGTTGTCGGCTGTGTGACTGTTGTCGGCTGTGTGACTGTTGTCGGCTGTGTGGCTGTTCTCGGCTGTGTGACTGTTGTCGGCTGTGTGACTGTTGTCGGCTGTGTCTGTTGTCGGCTGTGTGACTGTTGTCGGCTGTGTGACTGTTGTCGGCTGTGTGACTGTTGTCGGCTGTGTGGCTGTTCTCGGCTGTGTGACTGTTGTCGGCTGTGTGACTGTTGTCGGCTGTGTCTGTTGTCGGCTGTGTGACTGTTGTCGGCTGTGTGACTGTTGTCGGCTGTGTGACTGTTGTCGGCTGTGTGACTGTTGTCGGCTGTGTGGCTGTTCTCGGCTGTGTGACTGTTGTCGGCTGTGTGACTGTTGTCGGCTGTGGCGTTCTCGGCTGTGTGGCGTGCGGCGTGGCTGTTGTCGGCTGTGTGGCTGCTGTCGGCTGTGTGGCTGTTGTCGGCTGTGACTGTTGTCGGCTGTGACTGTTGTCGGCTGTCTAGCTGTTGTCGGTGTGTAACTGTTGTCGGCTGTGACTGTTGCCGGCTTTGTGGCTGTTGTCGGCTGCGTGGGTGTTGTCGGCTGTATGGCTGTTGTCGGTTGTGTGACTGTTGTCGGCTGTGTGGCTGTTGTCGGCTGTGTGACTGTTGTCGGCTGTGACTGTTGTCGGCTGTGACTGTTGTCGGCTGTGTCTGTTGTCGGCCGTGACTGTTGTCGGCTGTGTGACTGTTGTCGGCTGTGTGGCTGTTGTAATTGTTGTGGCTGTTGTTGCCGTTGTGGTTATGGTCGGCTATTGTGTGCTGGGGCCGTGGTGGCTGTTGTCGATGGAAGCTTGCCGATAGCTACAATGGAGACAAACTAGGTGATAATGGAATCGTCACTGACATTGTTGACGATTGTGACTGTGGTGGTGACGGTGAGGATGATATTAAAAAGATAATGGTGCGGATGATTATGATGCTAATGGTGCCGATGATGGTGAGGATGATGGCGAGGATGATGGTGCCGATGAATGGTGACGATGGTGGTGACGATGATGGTGAGGATGATGGTGAGGATGATGGTGAGACTGATGGTGCCGATGATGGTGCCGCTGACGGTGACGATGATGGTGATGGTGACCGTGATGTTGAGGATGATGGTGACGATGGCGGTGAGGATGATGGTGACGATGATGGTGAGGATGGTGGTGAGGATGATAGTTAGGATGATGGTGACGATGATGGTTACGATGATGGTGGGGATGACGATGAGAATGATGGTGAGGATGATGGTGAAGATGTTGGTGAGGATGTTGGTGAGGATGATGGTGAGGATGATGGTGAGAATGATGGTTAGGCTGATGGTGACGATGATGGTGAGGATGATGGTGGATGATGGTGAGGATGATGGTGGATGATGGTGAGGATGATGTTTGAGGATGACGGTGAGGCTAATAGTGATGATGATAGTGAAAATGATGGTGACGATGATGGCGATGGTGACGGTGATGGTGAGGATGATGGTGAGGATGATGGCGATGGTGACGGTGATGGTGAGGATGATGGTGACGGTGATGGTGCGGATGATGTTGAGGGTGATGTTGAGGATGATGATGATGATGGTGACGGTGATGTGTACGTGTCTGACAGGCAGCCGTCTCCACGCCAGATTCTAAACACAGTCAGCTGGCGTGAGGCTCTATACGGCGATCAACGTTTCCTAAGCATCAACAACACGTTCAACAGCACCATGCACAGCAACTACAGACAAACGGAGTGCGCCTTCTGGACCCAATACCTGCCCACCCTGGTCGGTCACGAGCTCCCGACATACCGACCCACTACAGAGGTCAGTCAGCCAACCTACCGGCCCACGACCAGAGGTCAGTCAGGCAACCTACCGACCCACCACAAAGGTCAGTCAGTCGACACACCACAGACGTCAGTCAGCCGACCTACCGACCCACCACTAGAGGTCAGTCAGCCAACCTACCGACCCACCACAGAGGTCAGTCAGTCAACCTACCGACCCATCACAGAGGTCAGTCAGCCAACCTACCGGCCCACGACCAGAGGTCAGTCAGGCAACCTACTGACCCACCACAGAGGTCAGTCAGCCACCCTACCGACCCACGACCAGAGGTCAGTCAGCCAACCTACCGACCCACCACAGAGGTCAGTCAGCCAACCTACCGACCCACCACAGAGGTCAGTCAGCCAATCTACCGGCCCACGACCGGAGGTCAGTCAGCCAACCTACCGACCCACCACAGAGGTCAGTCAGCCGACCTACCGACCCACCACAGAGGTCAGTCAGCCGACCTACCGACCCACCACAGAGGTCAGCCAACCTACCGACCCACCACAGAGAGGTCAGTCAGCCGACCTACCGATCCACCAGAGGTCAGTCGCCTATACTACCGACCCACCCACCCAGTGACCCACAGAGGTTACTTGTAGTCGCTTAGGCCGATTCACACCTGCTGACCGTCAATAGTCCGGACCGCCGGCCGCACAGTACGCGACAGACTTGTGTCGGCTTCCCTGTCGACGCCGTCCGTGCCCGGCGGCCTCGGCCAGCCCTACTCTGACGTCAGCCAGCCACCACCTCAGTAAAACATTGGTTGGCGCGCGGAACCCGTGTCACATCGCGGCGCGACCGGACCCCGACGGTAGCCTGATCATCGGCGCGCGGGACCCGGGTCACATCGTGGCCAGACCGGACCCAGACGGTGGCCTGACCGTTGTCGAGCGGGACCCGGGTCACATCGTGGCCGGACCTGAACTATTACCATGCGAGACAAACATTCTGGTCCGGCCATCACACTTTTCTCCGCCCATGTGGCAGTGTGAACCGGGCCTGAAGCCTGAAGTGTGAGCCCAGTAATGCGCCACTTACCAATTGACATTCCTGGGTTCCTCGTTTTGATCAAGACAAACACATTCACCATCGTTTAAAACACTAACACAGAAATCCGATATCAAATATAACCGTATGCTTAAAATTAGTTCAAAGTAGGTATTTAAATATTAAATACAATAAACTGAATATATTTCGCCCACCGGGTTTCTTCAGTTCAAGTACGCACTAAGCAAACGAAAGCACAAGACGAACCCACTAGAAATATTAGGAGTGCCAGTTATGTGGCACATATCCATTGTCTCACATATCAATATGGGATATATATAACGTGGAGTCCATGGGTGAGTGACGTCACGGCACGGCAAGGTCACGCCAAGGTCACTGGGCGCGATCCGCGCAGGCTGGCGGACCCGTGTGCTGGGTCTGACAGACGGGACGGGTGTTTTCTTGGTCTGAGGGTAGTTTGAACCGAGATTCGGTCATAGCGTATTAGTATATACACATTGTCCATGTTCATACAGCAGCGATGCTCTTCAGCAACAAAGTTGTTCATTAAGAATAGTTCTTGGCAAGAATCACCATCACACACCAATACTCGTATGTTTGATGCTTTTGCAAAATGCAAGGTAAACATGACATACAATTATGCTGATTAAAGTTGAACGTGGCTACATGATGCAATGCTAAAAATAGCATAGAGTTAGTGACTCAGAAATCGCCGCACTTTCCTGCACACCTATATCTACGTTTGTTTACCCACTATCAAATGCTATTATTCTCCCAACATATTCAAATTATACTTGGCTGATAAGAATAGGTCAGCTCCTCCAACCGTTGAAATTCCTTATCTGCCTAATCTCATGAGATATGGCCATTCTGCTTTCCTTTCTTGCAAACGCAAGTACAAAATGTGATCAATTTCTGCATGCGATATGGACACCGCACTCACCACAGGTTAGACAGCCCGCCACAGATGTCAGTCACCCCACCACAGAGATCAATCAGCCCACCACAGAGATCAGTCAGCCACCCACAGAGATCAGGTAGCCCACCACAGAGATCAATCAGCCCACCACAGAGATCAGTCAGCCACCCACAGAGATCAGGTAGCTCACCACCGAGATCAATCAGCCCACCACAGAGATCAGTCAGCCACCCACAGAGATCAGGTAGCCCACCACAGAGATCAATAGCCTACCACAGATGACAGGTAGTCAACCACAGAAGGCAGATAGCCCACCACAGTGGGCACGTAGCCTACTACAGAGGTCAGTTAGCTTACCAAAGAGGGTAGGTAACCCACCACAGAGGTCAGGTAGGTCACCAAAGAGGGCAGGTAACCCACCACAAAGGTCAGATAGTCCACCACAGACGTCAGGTAGCCTTTCCACAGGGGTCAGGTAACCCATCATGGAGGTCAGCCAGTCGACCATAGAGCAACTCACCTGCAGGCTCACACAGCGGTCAGTCAGCCCAAATACCGCTACAACAACAACTCACCTGCAGGCTCACACAGCGGTCAGTCAGCCCAAATACCGCTACTACAACAACTCACCTGCAGGCTCACACAGCGGTCAGTCAGCCCAAATACCGCTACTACAACAACTCACCTGCAGGCTCACACAGCGGTCAGTCAGCCCAAATGCCGCTACTACAACAACTCCAACTACAGGTGCAACAGCTCTACAACTACAAGTGCAACAACTCCAACTGCAAGTACAAGCTACTACAAGTGCACCTTCTCTTCTGCTGGCTGGCCTTTTGTGTATTTCTACCTTTGAAGTCGACTGTTGATCCAATGTGCTGTGTTGGCAGTTTTGGTGGGAGCCGGACGAGCCGCTGCAGACCAATGTGATGTTGTGTTGGCAGTTTCTGTGGGAGCCGGACGAACCGCTACAGACCAATGTGATGTTGTGTTGGCAGTTTCTGTGGGAGCCGGACGAGCCGCTACAGACCAATGTGTTGTCAGTTTCTGTGGGAGCCGACGAGCCGCTGCAGACCAATGTCTTGTTGTGTTGGCAGTTTTGGTGGGACCCGGACGAGCCGCTGCAGATCAATGTGTTGTTGTGTTGGCAGTTTTGGTGGGAGCCGGACGAGCCGCTGCAGACCAATGTGTTGTTGTGTTGGCAGTTTTGGTGGGACCCGGACGAGCCGCTGGAGACCAATGTGTTGTTGTGTTGGCAGTTTTGGTGGGAGCCGGACGAGCCGCTGGAGACCAATGTGTTGTTGTTTTGGCAGTTTTGGTGGGAGCCGGACGAGCCGCTGGAGACCAATGTGTTGTTGTGTTGACAGTTTTGGTGGGAGCCGGACGAGCCGCTGCAGATCGCCTTCTGGTGCGTCACAGGGTTGGCGTTCCTTCTGATCCTCATCATTGTCGGCTTCTGCTGCCTGTGGCAGAGTACCAAACGGTGAGTGGACAAGGCAGATGGCGTCCACCCTAAACTGAGTGGAAAGCCTAATTCCCGCACATGCAAATATGTATGCATGCATGCATATGTGCATGGGTGTATAGATGCATGTACCAAGTAAGTATGCATACATGCATTCAAATAAGGTACATATATATATATATATATATATATGAATAATGTATGTGTGGGGAGGCGGGTGCGTGTGCGTGTGTGCTTCATTTCGAGCTGCGGTGTATGCTGATGATCAGTGTATCAGCATCAACCCCTAGGGCGATGTGCACTGATATTTAGCATGCTAACCTCTGGGTCAGTGTATGCTGACGTTTAGTATATTGACCTCTGGGACGACGTGTGGTGAAGTTCAGTATGTCGGCGTGTGGGGCGGCTTATGTGCCGATGTTTATTATATCGGCCTCTAAAATCGGAGAGTGTTGTTTGGTATGTCGGTCCTTGTCGGTCCCTGTCGGTCCATGTCGGTCCCTGTCGCGGTGCTGTCTGGTGCTCAGGATGTCGGTCCCTGTCGCGGTGCTGTCTGATGTTCAGGATGTCGGTCCCTGTCGCGGTGCTGTCTGATGTTCAGGATGTCGGTCCCTGTCGCGGTGCTGTCTGGTGCTCAGGATGTCGGTCCCTGTCGCGGTGCTGTCTGCTGTTCAGGATGTCGGTCCCTGTCGCGGTGCTGTCTGGTGCTCAGGATGTCGGTCCCTGTCGCGGCGCTGTCTGATGTTCAGGATGTGGGTCCCTGTCGCGGTGCTGTCTGATGTTCAGGATGTCGGTCCCTGTCGCGGTGCTGTCTGATGTTTAGGATGTGGGTCTCTGTCGCGGCGCTGTCTGATGTTTAGGGTGTGGGCCTCTGGGACGGTACTCGCCTGCCATATTACTACATGAGTGGTCAGTGATCCGGGCAGCTGGTGCCGCCGACGTTAGACACCACGCCGACACTGTCCGACTTGTGTCGTGGTGTTGCAGGAGGAGCGACCAGTTCTACGAGGAGTCATTCATGGACGGATCGCTGGACGTTCAGGAAAACAGTCACTTCCAGATCGCAGTTAGCAAGCCGCCGTCCGTGGCGTCCGTCAACGACACAAGCGTCGTCACCAACCAGACCACTCTGTGACGTCATCGGACACAGAGAGCGGTGTGACGTCATTGGTCAGACAATCCACCACTGGTGAAACTGGTCACTAGGCGAAAATGCGCGGACGCTGTGACGTCATTGGTGAGATAATTTGCAGATGCTGTGACGTCACTGGTCACACATTGTGCAGACGCTGTGACGTCACTGGTCAGACAATGTGCAGACACTACAGTCACTGGTCGGACCGTACTGTGACGTCACTGGTCGGACCGCACTGTGACGTCACTGGTCGGACCGTACTGTGACGTCACTGGTCGGACCACGGTGCGGCGTCAGTGCTAAGAACACACGTGTATGTGGAGATGGCAGCCCCAGCCGACACACGCCGTGTCGGGTGTCGCCGGGCAGCGACACATCAGCTGACACACACGCCGTGCGGGTACCACGGTGCGGCGACAGTCGGGTGTCGCCGGGCAGCGACACATCAGCTGACACACACGCCGTGCGGGTACCACGGTGCGGCGACAGTCGGGTGTCGCCGGGCAGCGCAATACCCACACCCGTGCGGTACCACGGTGCGGCGACAGTCGGGTGTCGCGCCGGGCAGGTACAGCCAATCAATCACCGATGTCTGTTGAACACCTGTTAATGTATCAGCATCAGACATCACGAGACAGTATTCATTCACGCATCTCTATCGCTAGGGACGCTCCCCGGATGTGGCAGGGAGTGCGACTGCCTAGTCGGCACCGGATCGTCACGCGAATCAGTGACGTCGTCTGGCAGCTGATGTGGAGAATAGCTAACGACCGAGAGAGGCGGCCGGCCTCTGGTGAGTGCTAGACGAGGGACGCCGTCGACCCGGAGGCCGGTCTTTGCCGTGTCAAGCCGGCCTTTGCCGTGTCAGCCGGCTGTCTAGATGGAATTGTCAGCGACAGGCCAATCTTAGGCTCTGTCCGCACACCGGATGAGTCGGGTCGGCCTGACTCGGGTGAACGGCCCACAGCCAGTCTAGGCACGAGATGTGCTACCGTATGTGCAGATGACAGCGTGGTTGTGCAGATGACGTTGTGGCTGTTCACATGACGGTGTGCCTGTACGGACGACGTGGCTGCACAGATGATGGTGTGGCTGTGCAGATGGTAATGTGGCTGTGCAGATGATGGTTTGGCTGCACAGATGATAGTGTGGTTGTGCAGATGATAGTGTGGCTGTGCAGATGCTGGTTTGGCTGTACAGATGATAGTGTGGCTGTGCAGATGATAGTGTGGCTGTACAGATGACGTTGTTGTGCAGATGATAGTTTGGCTGTGCAGATGATAGTGTGTCTGTGCAGGTGATGGTGTGACTGTACAGATGATAGTGTGGCTGTGCAGATGACGTTGTTGTGCAGATGTGTGGATGCACAGGTGTCGTTGTGGCTGCACAGGTGATGGTGTGGCTGTACAGATGACAGTGTAGCTAACGTATCAATGGTCAGCCAGCATCACTGGAATGGCCCGGCGATTGGCGCGTCCGTCTCGTTACTGAAGGGTTGCGAGTTCGAGACTCGCTGATGGCGCGGTCTTTCTGGCTCCGGCAACCCGTTCGGAGTGAGACGGCGGCGGTGCTGTGTGAAACCAGCTGATGCCAGTCGTCAAATAACGCGAAGCCCTTGCTGTACTGACTGTGCGAAGCCCTCTGTCTGACTGTACGATATGCCAACTGAAGATGTCCCGAGTACCTGGCTTAACAATACATGGCAGCTGGCGTGTTATTGGTAACGTGACCAGCATGTGGCTGTGGTTTTGGGCCTGGCCACCGGCGACGGGTGTTGATTTGCATTGTATCATATCACATCCGACCACCATATCACACCATACCCCAGTCTCTAGGTGGGTAGTTGCCTCCTCCCAATGCTGAGGAGTTTATGAGTTAGATATTTGGGGGAGGGGTGGGGGCTTTACGGCGCTTCGAAAAGAGTTGATCATTCGCGTAGAGGAGTTGAGGAGCTGCTCAATGATGCTTTCCAGGTTTGGCATTGGACATTATGGAGCTGGCTCTGAAAATTTCCCGTGGCAAATCACGTCCTTATAGGTGACTATTTCTACTCCACCGATGTAGCACAGCACCAGGCCTGCCTGCCAACACTCGTGTGTAGCACAGCACCAGGCCTGCCTGCCAACACTCGTGTGTAACACAGCACCAGGCCTGCCTGCCAACACTCGTGCGTAGCACAGCACCAGGTCTGCCTGCCAACACTCGTTCAAAAAGCAACGGCCCATTGCGTATTATAACCATGTATTATATCATTATACACATCAATCCCTGTATCGCCATTATTACCTCCATAAATAGAAACCCGTACGCACATTTGAAAGTTCTTTCCGAGTGGACGTCGCTCAGTGAGTCAGCCATAGACACAGGGCGACGGCTGCTCATTCCTCTCAACTGTGAGACGCATGCAGCAAACAATCGTGTCGGAAAGGAACACGTTCACTGTAACATAGTCCATCACCTCCGCTCCACGCAACATGACCCACGTGGGTGATTTAACCGTAAATATGTGGGTGCGTATGCATATTATATATATACATATATATATATATATATATATATATATATATATATATATATATATATATATATATATATAATTACAAGACAGCAATCGCCCGTATGCTATGCGACACGCAATATACAATTTGTTTAAAAGGTATACTGAAGAAGCCATTCCAGGTACTAAGTATGGCTGTTTGTGGCTTAAAACGCCAGATGACACGGATGTTGTACAGGACACATGAGAGGCATGAGGCTATTATACATAAATCCCGTATGCAATTGGCATATTTTCGGGTCGAGTGGCGCTGAATGCATACGAGCGTCCCCGACTAATCTGAACACATTAGAATCAGCAGCCAACTAACTACTCCAGGATACGACCCAGTATTCCCGACCGAAATGACGAAGACTCTGAGAGCACGGCCGGACATGCCCACGGAGCCAACTACCACGGGATCGGCCGGCCATTCCAGTCGAGAAACACGCCGGACATGCCCACTGAGCCAACTACCACGGGATCGGCTGGCCATTCCAGTCGAGAAACACGCCGGTGCGTCTCTGCTCGTGCATGGCTACTCGCACCAGTGCGGCGGCGCTCTGTTGCGGGGTCAGCTCGGCACACCTGTTGCCCGCCGACCCCATGTCAGTATGCACCCAGCCGGGGTGTACCAGCACGAACTCGACCTCGGGCACCTCTTGTGACATGGTCCTGCGACACAGATACACGCGCGCACGATCACAACACAAGCCGTCTACTGCTCCACACAGCGTGACATGGTCCTGCGACACAGACACACACGCGCACGATCACAACACACAGCCGTAAAAAGCGCCGTGCTGGCGACAGCGTCGGCGACCAGGTGCAGTCTCACCAGGCTTCAGTGGCGACCATAACCAGAACTTTGTGTTGAATATGTTCGGCAACAGTTTAACCAAAATGACACACAACTAGCACAATCGTTAGCTTCGAAGTTAATTCGGAGCAATTCGAACGTTCTCAAATGTTTGAGTTTGTGACTGTGACGGTGGTTTTGTATACGGCACGATGACGAATGTCTGCGTCTCCATCCGCTAGCACAGCAAGCAGTATCGGCCCAGGAACAGCCCCCAGCAACTGCTGCGTTTGACCACCGATCGAACAACGCATTGTACTTGCTCTAGAAGCTGAAAAGTTTCACGTTGAAGAACGAGTTTATTTAACCCGTTCGTGAACTCGGAATGGCGCAGTATTTTTCAGCATCACTGCCGGACACCGGAGCACGTGACACGGGTCATCTGCAGACACGCACAGCCGCAGGACCCGCGCAGCCAGCGTCAGCCTCCGGCCGCCATTCCTGGGCCCGCACCAGACAGTACTCACACGGTCGCCATATTGAGAGCCGCCTTTGACGCCCTGTAGGAGATCAGTCGCCCGGCATTGACTCCGGGGTTCGACACGAGACACCGTCTGAAACACGGTCCCTGGTCAGAGCAGGTCACTCCATACAAGTCAGCGCCGCTCTTGTTGACTACTCCAAGCCAGCGTGGTCATTGGGTGTTCCTACAAGCCAGCGTGGTTATAGGGTGTTCTTACAAGCCAGCGTGGTTATTGGGTGTTCCTACAAGCCAGCGAGGTTATTGGGTGTTCCTACAAGCTAGCGTGGTTATTGGGAGTTCCCAAGTCGGCGTGGTTATTGTGAGTTGGTGCAAGGGAACGTGGTTATTGTGGGCCACCACACATCAGTACGTTCGGCACAGGACACTCATTACAAGTCACACGATTGCCACATGTCAACTGTTGCTAAACAGACATACATTACTAAAGGCTAGCACGGGCAACTACTGGTTACCTCAGGCCACTTAATGTTAGAGAAGCCACTTACGGTTACGTAGATTACTCAAGCTAAGCACGGCCACTTCACCAAAGGTCGGCACAAGCTGCTAGTGTTCACAGATTATCATGAGTCACTAAAGTACACTACAGATCGATATTGGTCATCGCGGTCCACGCGGCTGACAAAAAGAGCCCGGCATGAACACTGTATCTGAATACATTAATTAGAGTGGAAAATGGCATTAAGCCACAGACATTGCATGACTTTCACACTCTTGGATTTGTGTAGCATAGTGCATGAACAGCATCAGTAGAAATATCTTCCAAATGTTACTTGGATTGCAACGAATATTCTGTCCGCATTATTACTTATCATACATGCTCCGTTTTCTTCATAAATATGGAATAATGGCACCATGAATTCATCCATGATTAATTTCATCTTATCTATAATTCGCCTTTGTTACCTCTCCACCCTGTTGTAATTGATTCGGGCATCAAGATCGCTAACCACCTACTCACGTGATGAAGCCCTCTGACCACCTACTCACGTGATGGAGGCGAGGTTAGAGGAGACGTTGACGACCCGCGGCCGCCGGCTGGCCCGCAGCAGGGGCAGGAACACCTGGGTGGTGCGCACCACACCCGCCACATTGGTAGCGAACAGCCGGGTCATTTCGGCCGGGTCGGCCGTGACGCTCGGGTCGGACGGGTGGTCCTTGGTGGCGGTCCCTGTCGGCCGACTCTGGGTCACGGCCTGTGACCCGAGTCTGACCGGTGCCGGCTACGGCATGCACTCAGGCATCAGCACATCATGGGTCGGCGGCAGCTCCGAATGGCAGCGCGTCGTTTCCGGTCGTTGTGTCAAAACATGTCGGGGGTTCGCATCTCCCACCCCGAACTCTTGGTAAGTTAGTCGTGGCAGGTTTCATCACATGTATTACATGGTATATGACGCGTATCCAGTGGCTTGAATGAGTGTGCATAACATGGAAGGTAAAAAAAATATCGCTTGCCCACGGTATTAATAAGTCGAAATGAACTGCCGCCGAAATAATTCGTAGATTAAGAGTCCCTTTCAAACTATTTGCAATCTGTATTAATACAATGAGCAAAGACCACTTTGCAACACATGCATACACTACATGCATGAAAATTGTGATTTGATTATGTTCTGATCCATGACATGATACAATATGATAGTGATTATGTGGTTCAGAGGCAGCATGCGAACCATGGCCTGTGGCAGGCGGGGTCGGTCACCAGCAGCACTGAAGGGTGGGGCTTACCGGCATTGTTGATCAGCAGGTCAATGTGGTCAGTTTTGGCGCGGATGACCTTGTAGGCTTCCTGCAGGGATGGCTCATCCGTCACATCCAGTCGGACCGGCTCCGGCTGGCCCAGGGACTTCAGCAGGGTGGTCAGCTGAGCCGCCGCCGACGGCGACCGACAGGTGGCGAACACCTGTGGACGTCAGCTGAGCAATCAGCTGAGCCGCAGATGACGGCGACCGACAGGTGGCGAACACCTGTGGACGTCAGCTGAGCAGTCAGCTGAGCCGCAGATTACGCGACCAACAGGTGGCGAACACCAGTGGACGTCAGCTGAGCAGTCAGCTGAGCCGCAGATTACGGCGACCGACAGGTGGCGAACACCTGTGGACATCAGCTGAGCAATCAGCTGAGCCGCAGATGACGGCGACCGACAGGTGGCGAACACCTGTGGACGTCAGCTGAGCAGTCAGCTGAGCCGCAGATTACGCGACCGACAGGTGGCGAACACCTGTGGACGTCAGCTGAGCAATCAGCTGAGCCGCAGATTACGCGACCAACAGGTGGTGAACACCTGTGGACGTCAGCTGAGCAGTCAGCTGAGCCGCAGATTACGCGACCAACAGGTGGCGAACACCAGTGGACGTCAGCTGAGCAGTCAGCTGAGCCGCAGATTACGGCGACCGACAGGTGGCGAACACCTGTGGACGTCAGCTGCATTCACGTAGCCGCGGTCTCACGCTGACCTGGACGGTGATCACCACTGATCTGACCTGTGGTCACAAACCGACCCAGCATGCGGCCACATACTGACCTGGGATGTGATCTTGCACCAATATAAGCTGTGGTCACATACTAACCCAGCATGTGATCACACACTCACCTGGGATGTGGTCTTGCACCAATATAAGCTGTGGTCACATACCAACCCAGCATGTGATCACGCACTGATATAAGCTGTGGTCATACACTGACCCAGCAGGTGGTCATACACCAATATAAGCTGTGGCCATATACCAACCCAGCATGTGGTGGTGGATTTGTGCTTTAGGGCGCGTCGACTGCATTGGTCATTTTGCGCCCATAACACAGCATGTGACCACACACTGATATAAGCTGTGGTCACACACTGAGCTGTGGTGCATCTACAATACAGAAGCCAGCCACCTCAGCAAAGTGGCCATACAGAGTACAACTACCTTATAGTTGTTGCTGGTCAACTCTGACACCAGTGCAAAGCCGATACCTCGCGAGCAGCCAGTTACCACGGCAACAGTCGCCATCTGTAGCTGCAGAAACAAACACAATGTTGTCATTGTCACAGTTGTGTGGCTGTTAATGCAACTGAGAACTACCAGCCCAGTGCATCAGATGAAAAGGTACCTGCATGGGCAATACCCACTCCACTGACTTGGCTTCCTATATGCTATGGTAAAAATTTTACCATTTTTTCTTCTGCAGTGTGAAATCTGTCACCCTTAGAGGTAGACAGTGGAGAAAGGCATGCGAAATACAATTCATTAATTAACTGTCCAATGAAACTTCAACCAATGGCATTTATGGAAGAAAGAAGACATTTGCATTTTCATCTGATGCAGATATGGACGAGCCATAAATGGTTACCAAGAATTAGAATACCCCTTCATATGCTCATGCATTCAAGAAGATTCCATAGGGGGACAAGTGGTCTAGGGGTAAGATGGTCGTCTCACAATCGAAAGATTGTGGGTTCGAGTCTCACCTGTCGCTACTCTTCGCCCGCGACCAATCGGCGTGAGAGATTGGCGACGCTATATGACTCAGCGGTCGACGTGTCGTAAAACCAATACCCAACCAACCAAGAAGATTCCATGATTGCATACTATATGCACCAAAATGATAAAGTCATACAGGCTTAAAACGTTCAACAGGGGTGCATCTGGTTTAAGCCTATCAAAGGAAGATACTATAAGTTGAGAAAAATACTGGAACACACTAATCAGTACCATATCCTCAGTTCAAAGGGAACTATCTAGCCATTGTGCTGACTTTGCCAGTCTCTCAGCAACACATACCCATCAGAAGGCACTGAATCAACTGCTATACACACTTCTTACCAGCATAATTCCCTATCTATAAGCATGATCTAATTATGATCTAAATGTGACCACTCATTACCAGCTCATATAATATTTTTGGTTAGGCCAGCATAGTAATACTAAGAATGGGGTTTTGTTCATTTTGTTCATTTCATTTTCATTTCATTCAGTCCATTTTGGGGAGATTTGAAAACAAAATTATTTGGAATCAGAAAAGGAAGGCGAAATCGACCATGGCCCTACATTTTTTACCCACACAAAAATCATTTTTTAAATTCCTTTTTTAGTTTTCAATTTTCTTTAATTTTTATTTTTATAATGTGTAGAGTAGATCGAAAAACGTTGTTCGAAGTCAACTTGCTGTCATGAAAAATGCTTACTTTAGCCAGAATCTTCGATTTTAGCTCTTATGGGCAAATATGCAAAACTAATAAGTAATAAAAAAACTGCAAAAAATCATCTGGTGCGGTTTGTTTCGTCCCCGAAGATAAGGAAACGCTGAAAGTTTCATTAAAATATCTATCCATTAAAGCGTGACGACTGGTTGAACATTTCTGGAGGTGACCTCACTCGACCTTGACTAACTCGTTGACCCTAGATGACCTGACCTCAAAATTTTGCCGCATGCCAAATTGATGGGGGAAAAGGTATGCAAAATTTTGGCGCACTGCCGCGCGCCGTTCTTTCGCTATCCGCGGAAAACTTTAGGGGGGTATCACCCCACCCCCGAGACGGCGCGGGTTAAGCGAACTTGAAATAAATTGCTTTCGTGTAGGATGAAGAACAGCGGAAGTCGTTCAACACGGGGCTGCTACCCACAGGTCAGACATATTAACCGAGGGCCGAAACCACACCGTACGCTTAGTCTATTCTCGTGCACATGGGTGTAATGTTAACCGGTTCTGGAGGAATATGTCCCCCCCCCCCCCCCAGTTCATATTTATCCCCGCTGTTCATCAATGTAAAGACATCGGTCACAAGAAGGGAAACACACAGTTCCAAATGTCCCATGTGAAACACGCTACATTCCAAGTATGCATGATCGAGTCCATGCAAGCAAGGTAAACACTGACCCACTTGCCAGATGCTTTCATTGTATTGTATCTATGTGCACAGTCAAGCAAAACAAATAATGATGCGCAGTAGACGGCAGGAGCGCAAGCAGTCGGGAAGGGTGAGGGAGGTGAACGCATTGTCCAATACAGCGCTGAGAAGCTGGCAATGGAAGGAGGGACGGAACGAAAATGAAGCCCAGATGCGAATCCACGGGGAGGGCCAGGGGGATTTTCGGGACCATCGGGATTTTTTTTGCCGGGGAGGGGCACGGCCAGACACGCCACATGGGCGAAAGGCTAAAAGTTTGGGAAAGCTTTCCCATTGGCAGGGGACGGGAGTTACCGTGGGAGTTCCAGAGGAACAGATCCTCAGGCTCCCTAATAGTGACGCTCCTGCAATCGAGGACATTCCCCCTCCCAATGTCGCCACATTTTTAGCTAATCCAACCTTCATTCACGATTTGCGGAAAAGCTAGGGGAATTTTATGATGAAAATGTTGTATCAGTTAATTCAGGCTGCAAGCTGCCCAACCCTCTCTCACATTTTGGACAAATCAATTCAGTCGGGACACTGCAGCGGTAATCTTTACCTTTCGGCCGACACATACTGCCAAGGTTTGTGATTTGTAAAGAGGTGTAAGTGGGGAACAGTGACGTCACAGGAGTCGGGTGTTGGTAAAGATCACCACCTAACCTAGACTAAGATAATGTAGCATAATATACAAAATATATCATAGCATAATATAATCTAATCTAACCTAACCTAACCTAACCTAACCGGAAAAACAGAATCCTCCGAAGCCAATTTTTCGGCCATGACGTCATGAAATATATGCGACATTGTATAGGCAACTCTTTACAAATAACTAACCTTGACAGTATGTGTCGGCCGAAAGGTAAAGATTACCGACTGCAGCACCCAAAAAAACTTTACTATGATGATTTTTCCACAAAATAGTTAAATAATTTTATGAAGCCCTGGGTAACAACTAGAACACAGCACACCTTTTGGCCCATGAATCATCAGACAAAGTGGCATTGCTTACAACCACCCTTCTGCCCCCCACAAAAGGAAGAATTTGATGTAGTACCCACTACAGAAAAAAATGCATAGACATGATACAGAAATAAAAACCAAGCATAGTCAAACAATATTATAACTAAATAATGTAATGTACCACAACACAATCCATATATGCCATCATATAAATTCCACATTAATTCACACTCTATACACTCAACTAACATGAGGCAACAAGCAGTCTCAACAGCAGACTGATACACTTAGTCACCCTTGGCAAATTTGACTGGGGTGCCATGTTACAGTAGCTGGAATGAACAGTATCTTCCAGCCCTTGTGTTATTGTTTTGCATATGCTATTTGGTTTGTAATTATTGTGTATGTTAGGTTAGGTTCTTTCTCATTTCTTATATTTCAATTTGTTTATTTCTTCTGAACTTCTTGAGACTATTTACATGAAGATGAAACCTTTCAGACAAATAATTGTGTTCCAAGTGGAAATGTATTCACTGTGGCACAGTTATGACCGACTACCTCACCAAAATATAAATGCTTTTTCTTTTTGGAAGAATGCTCAAAATGTAGGTTTTTAGGCAACACTGTGCTATTCCCACTGAGGTAATTTGTTTGAAGTGTAGCATACCTTGTGGGTACCAAGCATCCCAGTCATGTAACACAGTCAGGGTCATGCAAACCACAGAGGGCCATTTTTGTCCTAAATTTGCTATCCCAATTGAGGGATCCAGTGATGATGATACAATGGCTCACAACCAAGAACATCTCATTGAGGTATGTGAAATTTGTCCAGCTCCAACTATGCAAAACCCCTTGAGAACAGCTTCTCTGGTTTTGACAGGCAATGAGAAGATAGACTGCTGCCAACTGCAGAGCTTACCACTTTTTATGGGGTCGGGTAAATTTGCAGCTTAAGGTAACTTCTGATTTCTTGGAATTTCTTTTTATAATGCAATGTTTATGAATGTGGTGAACATGATATGAAGACCTATTTCCTCTGCAAATGTGTACTTTCAGTTTGATGGTTATTGATTTTACGACACATAGACCGTTGAGTCATATAGCGTCGCCAATCTCTCATGCTGATTGGTCGTGGGCGAAGAGTAGCGACAGGTGACTTTCAGTTGGAAGGCAAAATAACACCCAAAAAGGGGCTTTGAGTTGGGTAAAAAGTAAAGTTCAAAAACAAGAAAAAAATGGTGCAACATAACCTAAGATATACTGGCCTAACCTTCCATGCAAAGAAACCAAATTGTTTTGTTAAAAATTTACAATTTCCAAACAATTATTTTTCCCCCCAAAAAAAAAACCTGACTAACACAAACTAACCTAAGCTAACATGAACTGTTTTTGAAGAAAAAACTCAATTTATTTTTGAAAAATTCCAAATTAATTTTTTATTCAACATACAACAAAACCCTAATATAACTTAACTGAACCAAACCTAACCCATTTGTATGCTTCATGGAGGCAAAATGTGCATACAATTTGTCTCGTTGTTACCTTAAACTGCAATAATACCGACGATATATTATGGTAATCTTTCACCATGCAATCTAACCCTAACCCAACCCAATTGGGAAGTACAAGGGAAGCCAAACACTACGTCGTATAATGCACTGAAATCACATAGGATTTTCGCTACTACGCGAGATATATAAATTGTAACATGTAATCTTGCCAGTCTCGTATCAATGTCAATGTTCATGTGCTATTTTGGAACGATCAAGTGTTGGCCAAATCATTTCTTGAAAATATTCACATTTGCAGCAGAGATAAGGTATCTGAAAATGTATGCACATTTACAAAGGTAGCATAAGCTATACATCACAAATTGAATTGATCTATTAACCAAGGCCTCAACTGCAGAACCCCTTCACGTACACAAGAAAACCTTGCACCAAAACGCAGTGCGCAATGCATGTCGCACACAAGCCATAATTGCACAAGTGCAGATATGGCAGGAATCCAGGTGTAAAACGCTGCATGGCTGGTTTTTGCCACTTAAATCGCTGCCATCTTCTACAAGTGATTTTAATGCAACTTAAGCTTAATACATTAATAAATGGTAATGGAGTGTGTTCTTTACGATGATATGTTGCGAAAAACATGCACGTATGGACACCTGTATGCAATCACATTCCAATAGTAGCCGTTATTGGGTGACGCATCACATACGTCATATATCACATGTGGAAGCTCAAATGGCTCTTAATGGCAGCTATTGGGATGACACACACTGGGTGGACCCAACTTTGGCCAAACGAAATTAACACCACACCACTCGGTTTACACGGCAGAGTTAGAGTATGTAAAGGGCCTTGGGTCTGTTCCTGACCCTGCTGCAAAAAAAGAGTAGAGCAACTTCGAGCACCGAGCAACTTGGAGCAGTTCGGAGCAGGCTCGGCAAAAACGAGCGCTGGAACGTCTGGAGCAACTTGGAGTAAAAATCAGCTGTTTGTGCTTGTATTATGGTTACACATATGACGCAAGTCTTCCAAGTTACCGTTACCTACGGTAACGGAAACTTGGTAACTTGGTAACTTACAGAGTTAGCGTCTTACGATCAGCAAGCAGTATGGATAGGAGAGGCATTGATTTAATCCTAGCTGAATTAGAGCGAAGTCATGACGAAGCAGTTGCGGAGTTGTTGGCTTCTGATGATGAATACGAGGATGCCGAAGCTGAATGTCTCTTGGAAGGAGCCATGTGAGTGCGCATGTGGACAAAAAAATATGCCGACATTACGTTTGTAGATTTACCGTTGAGGCCTAGTTGTATTTTGATGTAGCCTTACGAATTTGAGTCGCCAGTCTGCAGGGGCGGAACCAGGAATTGTCATGGGGCACATGTCCGGATGGGCGCCATCTCAACAGAGGGACGCGATTGTGAAAGTACCTGGAAGGGCACCGTTTCGTCTTAAATGAGCACCTCTGACTGAAAAATTCAAGGGGGATGGGTGAACTGAAGCCTTTTCGGATGGGCGCCACCTTCCACGGGGGACATGCCCCATATGCCCCCCCCCCCCCCCTATGCCCATCGCCGCCAGCTGAAGTTTTGTAGGGCGGCGAGGTCGGGGGCGGGGTCGGTGTGGGGGATGGATGGGGGAGGGGTAGGAATTTTTGGGAAAGGGGTAGGGGTAGGTAGTGGTGGTGGTTTTGGGGGGAAGTGGTATTGAGGGGGATGGGATATTTGGTGGTGGTTACGGGTGTGGTTCGGTCTTAGTGGTCGGTCTGAGTGGTCGATCTGAATGGTGGCACTGTTGTTATGTTTCGTCTTGGTCTACTGCGGTGCGCCCTTGACTTCGGAGCGACCTTGAGAAAGTAGTTTCCGCACGGCCGCCGGCCGGCGGCCACACTCGCTACGCTCACGGGCGCCGGGCGGCTCCCCCGGCCCGCGCCGATCCCGCTTCCGGCGTGCCGCCGGCCTCCCACCGGGGCGGCCCACAGCGAGCGGTGTGCCATTGTCCATCTTGTCTTCGTCGTATTGTCATATTGTCGGCGCCCCGTAACTCGTTATCCTAATACAAATTTATATTTAGCGAGGTCAAATCTTCCACTTCACCACTTCCATTCGTGAGTGAACCAGGCTTGGTCGTGGCGCCAGGGATAGAGGATCCGCATGGTTGGAGAGACCTAGGAGGGGGGGGGGGGTCATAAGAGTAATGGACGGACATTGGAGTTGGAAATGCGTCCGTCACCGGCCCACGTCCAGTTTCGGGCCCTCTTTAAGTGTTAAAGTCCCCGCTTGTTTCCCTCCATGTCATCCACCTGCATGCTCACACGGGTCACCGGACTGGCAAATTGAGGGCCTAGGTAATTATCCCGGGTCAAATTTTGGCAACGAGGGTTTCTGACAGCTAGATGCGTACGCAGAGTTCCAACAGCTCCCACTGGTCCTTAGCTACTCATAGCTACGTCATGCATGCTCCCACGTAGTCCATTCATTTCCATCATTCATTCCGAACATTCGCTCTCTATTAAAAGTGTGGCCCGATAATTTCCCTTCCAGTGGTGCATGCGCATTCAGCGAGTTTTACTTCCTCAGACCGTTGCTTAGGGCTTTCTAGCCCAAGGTTAAATGTGAATTACCCGTGCTTAGGTCCACAACTGTGACCGGCTGACGCGACACTGTTGGTTGGGAATGATACTATTTACTTTACTGCCTTCAAGGCTCGATGACACTGGGCTGCGATATTCCGTTAGTTTCTGATGGTCTTATGCTGGGCTTGAGTAATAATGGCCGACATACCTACACTTAAATGAGTCAAATGCCTTGCCAGGACTTGCAATGCTCTAACTTGCAATCGGCGGGCACCCCCACAGGTGGTCCTGGGCCACAAATCGGTCGGGATGGCCCCCTATCGTCTTTCTAACCTATCCTGCCCGGGGCCATGGTCGGGAGACCCTCAAATCCCCTGCCTGTCCTATCCTTGGGGGCTTACGGAACGCCAACTTCATCTCCCATGTATGTGCCGTAATCGAGAGGCCCAGGCCTACGGGAATAGCCGAGACGGGGAAGGAATACCAACCTGGCCGTTTTGGCGGTTACCTAAACTGTGCGCACAGATTCATCCCGACTCAAAATTGGGTGCCGCTGCCTGCGAGCTTACCCAAGGACCCCGTCGGGTCTGACCACCCTCGGGATGCCCTTCCGTGCTCTGTGATCACCAGGCCGGAGGGTTTTGCGGCCTAGAATTTCTCAAGTGAACCAGCTGCCTTGTGAATTTTCCAGTCTTTCCGGCAGGCTTTCCCAGGGGTTCAACCAACAGTGTTTCGTCATTTTCCCGTCTTCTATCAGCCCTCCTCCGTTTCCTCCGAAGAGAAGAGGGCGGAGGCTCACGTTTGGGCCCATGGAAGTTATCGCCCGTGGAAGGGCGGCTTGCTGGCCGTCTCCTCACTAATTGCGTAATTTGTCTCACGTTTTTCCGTCACAGACGGTAGTCAGGTTCGTCCTGTCCTGTCTTGCCGGCTAGCTTTACATTAAGTAACGGACGAACCCGGAATTAATTCCCTTCTAAATCCCTCATTCGCACCTAGTACGTTTGGCCACTTAATGGTCAGTGGTTAATGGTTCGTTCCTCAACTACATCAACTTAAGTATTTTGGACCTCCGAACGTTTTCCAGGCCCGCGGCATTCAAGGGTAATACATGCACTGACAGGTACAAAGCCTGAGGGCAAGTTTCCAGCGACTTCCCGATAAACGTTGTTCCCCCATCGTGACTCAACGCTGAGCGAGTATGTAAGTACTGCACGTCATTTAACGCCTGGTTGCCTTTTCATTCTTGATAAATGCTTGGCTTGTGTAACATCCGCTATTTTTCGTTTAGTCAAGGATGACATCAAGACCCTCATAAACCCGCCGGAACCAAACCCATTTGTCTGGTTGAATGTAATGCAAATTACAACGTATATGCAGAAAAGCACACTTAAATGGCGGATCTCTGATAAACAAAATGTCCCTGTCGTGCGATACTCCCATTCACTACTGACTGTTCGGGTTAACGGTAATGGCCTGTTCCCTCCACAAGGGTTAATGAACCCTTGGCTTGGCAGCACCGACCGCTCGGCTGCCTGTGTGCTGGGAAACATGTGTTGACGTTTGATTGGAGGGCGAGCGAGAGAGGGAGAGGGGGAGAGAGAGAGAGAGAGAGAGAGAGAGAGAGAGAGAGAGAGAGAGAGAGAGAGAGAGAGAGAGAGAGAGAGAGAGAAAGAGAGAGAGAGAGAGAGAGAGAGAGAGAGAGAGAGAGAGAGAACAGAGTGACAGTGGGGAAGATACCGGGGGTATTCCCACCTTGACCGTAATCGCTGAGCGACGTGGGGCCCCAGCAGATCTAAGCTACTTTAATTCCCCATGGAAAGAAGGTGGTTATTTAGCATGTGGTGAGCCAGAAGAAATGCCCTCTTCACTAACGTCTTCCCGGAACCAGTGGTTCCCCCGTCACCTAAATAAACTGTTGTCAATAATGTGCGTGCGGGTTATGTATTTCACTTATACCATTCATTTCTAAACTATGTATACATTCATGTCTCATGCACAGCGACCTTGGACCTTGCATTTCTAAACGATAAACATTCAGGTATCCTCCATTTTTACCCTTCCAGAGGCAGACGGCTACCCATATCCCACCGCTGGCTGGTCCATCCCATTCACAAAAAAGGGACCGGTGGCGGACGGGTCACATGGTTTGCATGACGGTTCACGGGAACATTGCCACTCCTGCCCTGATCCACTCACATTTGCTGTGTTCACTCGCTTTCCGCAGAGTCGTAGTGGCCGTGTCGATCGAACGCGAGCGAAGTCACCGTTGTCACCACAATCAATCCACTCAGCTCGCGAGCGACTCCCTAACGATTCTGTTGGATGTGCGAGCTTCTCGGCGATTCCGTCGAATGTCTCTCTCCTCCGTCGCAGCCGTGGGTGGTCCGCCTCCGGCGGCTGCCTCGGGTGGTGTCCGCCTCCGACGACTGCCTTGGGTGGTCTCTGCGACGACTGCCTTGGGTGATGTCCGACGACTCCTTGGGTGGTCCGCCTCCGGCGGCTGCCTCGGGTGGTGTGTCCGCGATGACTGCCTTGGGTGATGTGTCCCGACTCCCCCGGGGTGGCGCTTATAAATGGCCCGCCCCTGGGAGCGGCCGGCCCCAGATATCAGGCAAGGCACGTCAGGCTCTTTGTGCCCCGTGGCCTGGCTGGTGGCTGATGGTGCCGGCTGGTGACGCTGGTGACTGGTGACTGGTGACTGGTGACTGCCGGCCGCTGATTGGCGGTTGGCGGTTTCCGGCTGTCCAAAGCGGCTGCTGCTTCCAGGTTACTGGATTAGGCTGATACCCCGTAGCTAGGCGGAAGTCACTGTTTGCTGTTGTGCACCGGCACGAAGTGACTGCATGTTGACCCGGGGGCGTTTCGGCGACGAGTAGGCTTCGTGTTTGCGCTGGCTTTTCACAAATTTCTCCGCACCTGCCACGGGTTTCCGGTCGCGGCGGCTGGATGTCTCGTGTCGGGCCGACGCATGGCCACTGCGTGAAACGCTGTGTTGAAAATGTTAGCCGTCTACAGTTTCAATCACCTTTCTTTATTAGATACGGTAATTGACAAGCCACTGGCACCACGTATAATCCCGTCTTTCCATTATCCCCATACTTATGCGTGTATCAGACCATGGAGCAGTTGGTATTTCATTAACATATGTCACCACATCGTATTATGTATACCTAAGGAGAGAGAGTAGCCTCAGTAATCTTAGCTGTTCTCATTGGGATAGTACACGTACCGAAGGGGTAACAATTGTCTCCACCCCTCCCTGAGAGGTGGCATGCCCTAAAATGGCGAAGAGTCATTCCGGGGCCGCGAGTTTGGGTACGACCTTGGTGGCAATTATGCAATCGGGTCTTTGTATCTGAATAATATGTGGTTTCTGTCATCTGTATGTTTACATTGCTGGCTGGATATGTCAGTCTTCATGTTTCGACATTTAACAGTTACTGAAAAAAGGGTATACTGACAAAGCGCTCTTTTCAGACATGATCATCCAGTCCAGAGAATGAGAACTCAGGGCTATGTTGAGACAACAGTTCCGGCATACATGGGTGATGATTTCAGAGCACATTTCTCCACTCAGGAACAACCACCTAGACCTAGGTAGGACCTAGGTAGGACCTAGGTAGGACCTGGTAAGTAAAGTTCTCGATTATATAATTGAAGCTCGGTTAATAGAAGAAATTTAGTAGGTCTCAAAATAGATTCCCGCCATCGTGGTCACTTATTCGTGTATTCCCCAATATTGCCGGCGGGTTTTCACCCTAGGTGCATGCACTAGGTGGGCGCTTCCCGGGTAGGAATCTACACCTACCTCGGATGTGCAAGCTTGATGCGTGCATCCTGAGTTTTCCCCTGATATCTATTACACACAGTATCATCACAGTATCAAAGATGATATCACAGTATCATCTTGAATAACTTTCATGAAGGTTGAACCCTGTCACTTTTGCACTCAACTCCATAATTTGTGTTCCAAGTTATCACATTGTATTTCTTTAAATTGCATATCAGATGCTCTACATTACCGAATTAATTTAAAGTGGTCTCAAATAAACCGGCATAAAATGAGCTGCCTTCTGATGTCATACTCGACTACTTTTATAGATATCCAATACTGTAATTTTTGCACTCAATTTCAGGAGCTGTGTCTCGAATTATCGCATTGTATTCCTTTAAATTGTATATCAGATGTTCTATATTAGCGAATTCATTTTCAATGGTCTCAAATAAAACGGCATAAAATCAGCTGCCTTCTGATGCTATACTCGTCTACATTTATAGATATCTAACCCTGTCATTTTTGCACTCAATTCCAGGATTTGTGTCTCGGATTATCACAATGTATATATATTCAAGTGCATATCAGATGTTCTGCATTAGCGACTTAATTTCCAATTTTCTCAAATAAACCGGCATAAAATTAGTTGCCTTCTGATGCCATGCTCGACTACTTTCAATGATATCTAACCCTGTCATTTTTTACCTTTTAACAGGAAGCTTTCCGGCATTACTGAGGTTCTGGCATGGCTCGATGCACGTCAAGCGCCGAAGGTTGCTGCCCAGAGGATCCGTAGGGCCGCCGAGCGGTGGCACGACAAAAACTAAAGTTTCACCCTTCAACAATACTAAGCAACATCGACTTTGCCACGCCACAATGGTGTAGGTGAAATTCACGGTTGTAGATGCATTCTTTCCATTCAACGCCCATAAGCCTAATGTTCTTAAACAATATCGAGAAAATCTGTCGGGCTCAACTTCAGTGGTGGCGGAACTCATGCCAGGCATATCGCCTTTCGCTTCGAATATGAAAATATACCTGTAACTTTGGCGTTGGGGCCCATTAACATTCATGGAACGGTCCGCGCCCCAAGCGCGCCCCGCCACTGAATGTCGGGCGGTCGAGGACGGCTCGCGGGCCGCAGGGGCCCGCCGGCGATGATGGAACATAGTTACATAAGCCAATACGCAAAGTAACAACATGCGCAATATATCGCTGTAAATGGCAATGAAATTGACGTCTGAAGGCAAGGTAACTTTCATAAATGCACTTCGCATCATACTTTATGGAGAAAGAGCCTCATAAATTGTAACTATATTCTTCGCGCACACACTAGTGAATATCCGGACGCGCTTGTCGCGGGCGCACATTTCAGAGTCCTTGAATGGCAGCAGGATCCTACCTGTTTTCTTTCTTTCCTGGAGATCCCCCGATGTCCGCATTAACATTGCGTCTGACGCCTAACGAACAGTACTACGAGGAAAGATCGTCACCCATCGGTAAGCATGCACTAGCATACTCCACATTGGTCAAGAAATACTCATCATGCCACGTTTCAATAACATCATCTCCTTGACTTATGAGGTGTCGCTCATGCACGAGTGTTTAATTCGCATGAAGGAAGCTTCTATTTACATTTCCTCATATTCCCTTTTCGGGATTCCTCGGCTGGGAACCAACGCCATGATGTTAGAAATACAGTCAACACCCAGGTATCTAAATGGTTTCTGGAATATTACGCGCAAAGCTATTGAAATCCGGCATCAGCAACATCTCACCACACTCTTCCAATGGTAGCGGGCCGCAGTTTGCTGACTCCGGTCTCACAGTCGCCTGCACTGGTGACAGGAACTCCGCGTTGTCTCCCATTTCCATCAAATGGGTTTCATTCCACGTGACGTTATTCGATATCAGGTTAACAAAACGAACTGATTTTGAAGGTCAAGGTCAAGCGGATTTCTTCAGTCGCCTCACATTTATATTTGCCAAAACGTACCTACATCTGGTATTAAGCAATAGCTCACGGTGAACCTGGGATAGCGTTTTCAACCCGGACATCTCAATGCCAAACCTCAAGGTCAAATGCTAGCTTGAACCTTTTCGAAGTCGTCCCGCTTCGTCGCTATGGCTTTAATTTCCATACAGTGGATATCATTCGACATGGCTTGCCGTACGGTACCAGAAAGTTGAGAAATCGAAATAATTTTGAAGGTTTCAAACGTCCTGTGGGTGTACAATGATTGAGCATAATATTGTAATAGGATCATATCTCTTTTTGCTTGCAGCTATTGCAATCAGTGGCGCAGCAAGGATTTTCCCAAGGTGATGCCTAACAAAAAAAGTGAAATGACAGAGAGAGAGAGAGAGAGAGATAGAGAGGGAGAGAGAGGGAGAGAGAGAGAGAGAGAGAGAGAGCGAGAGAGAGAGAGAGAGAGAGAGAGAGAGAGAGAAGAGAGAGAGAGAGAGAGAGAGAGAGAGAGAGAGAGAGAGAGAGAGAGAGAGAGAGAGAGAGAGAGAGAGAGAGAGAGAGAGAGAGAGAGAGAGAGAGAGAGAGAGAGAGAGAGAGAGAGAGAGAGAGAGAGAGAGAGAGAGAGAGAGAGAGAGAGAGAGAGAGAGAGAGAGAGAGAGAGAGAGAGAGAGAGAGAGAGAGAGAGAGAGAGAGAGAGAGAGAGAGAGAGAGAGAGAGCGTTTGTCGCGCGAAGCACATTGACATCTAGAGTGTATGGTGAAAATCTGAAAAACAAAATGTGTTTTTGGTTGTAAGGGGAAGTGTGCCCACTCCCATCAAAGCCTGGATTCGCCCTTGGCCTCCCCTAATGCGCAATGCTGAGTTTCAGTTTTGTTGGGTTGGGCACTTCGGCCTGCTCAGGCCATTTCGTGCCGTGAATAGAATGGATGAAAATTTATGTTATGACAGTCAGTTTATAACTCTTGAAGTAAGTTGGTTTTTCGGAGAAAAGTGAAAAGAAGATTGATGAGAAAAGGGTGTGCATCTCCTAATAGTGTGGGTAGAGAAAAGGGGATGTTATGTGTACGGCAGTAGTTGGTAAGTATTTTTCGATGTTCATGGTATTTTTGACAGTGTAGGAGAATGTGTGAAACGGTAAGAAGAGTGTTGCATGATGGGCATGAAGGTCGTGGTGATGCAGTGTAAATATATCGATGGGTGAGAAAAGAGTGACCTATGCGGAGCCGTGATAGAACCTTTTCTTCTTGTCTGTTTTTTTGGTATGATGTGGTCCAGTTTTCGATGACAGGTTTGATGAGACGTAATTGTGTGTGATTTGTGGTTTCAGTCCATTGTTTGGTCCAAAAATGCCGAATGTTTTGCCGTATTGTTGATTTGATGACGTCAAAATGTGGTGGGATTTCTGTGATGTGTGGTAATTGTAATGATTGTTTGGCGAAATGATCTGCTTTCTCGTTCCCTGGGATGCTACAGTGGCTGGGCACCCACGGGAAACGGACCTTCATGCCCATCAGATGAAGTGTTTCAAGTGTGTTTTAAATGGAAATATGGCAATGGTGCGAAAAAGAAAGTGAAGAAAGAGATTGAAGAACAGATTTTGAGTCGGAACAAATGACGACATGGCGAATGGGATGACAAATTGAACGGTTGCGGACATAGCGAAGGGCAGTGAGAATGGCGTGTAATTCGGCGATGAAAATGGAGGTCCCGTTTGGCAAGCGATGTTGTTGTGTGTATGTACCGGAAACAATGGCATTTCCTGTGCAATTTGCGTCTTTGGATCCGTCGGTGAAAACAAAAGGAACATAGTGATAACGAGAACGAAACTGGTGGAATTTTTGTTTGGCGTATTCTGGACAAAGCTGTGATTTTGGAGTGGTGGTGAGATAGAAAATATGTCTCTCGGCCATCTGCCACGGTGGTGTAGTTGGTGAAGAAAGAGCTGTAATATGTGGAATGTTGTATTGGAGTTGTGTAGAAAATGTTTTAATGTGTGAAGCTATGGTAATAAGCCCGGAAAGCCCGGTTCGCTTTTCGGCGGGACCTGGATATTCGTGGTGCAGATTTGGGAGAATTTGTAAAGATGCGTGTGTGGGGTGGTGTTCTCGAAATTGAATTTTTGGGGCATATCGGAGTGTTTGTTCAATTCTTCGGAGACCTAATGATGGAATTCCTGATCCGATTTGTAAAGAAGTGACGGGAGACGTGGTCATTGCACCGAGTGCTAAACGGATGAATTTATTTTGTATGGTGTCCAAAAGTCTAAATCGGAGGTACTGGCACCGGCGTAGACTAGCGACCCATATTCTATGATGGGAAGAACTAAGGATTTGTAGAGATGTAAAAGCGTATGACGATCGGCTCCGAATGAGGAAGAAGTAATACAGCGAAATAAATTGAGTCGGTGAAAACATTTGGTCTGAACGTGTTTGATGTGTTGATACATGGATAGCCTACGATCAAAAATAATGCCTAGAAATTTAAATGAATTTACAAAAGGCATGTTGTTGTTACCGACGTGAAGCGGTGTGTCTGGGTTCGGGCAGGGTGTTGATTTGCTAAATATCACTGTTGCAGATTTTGGGGCCGAAAAAAGGAAGCCATACTTTAGGGACTATTCGTGCACTCAGTCAAGTGCGTTTTGTAATCGAATCAAACAATGTTCATAATTTTTGCCGGAACATCAAATCGCACTATCGTCCGCAAACAGCGAGTATGATAGATTGGCAGGCATGTTATCAAAAATATCATTAATGATGATGTTGAATAATACTGGTGAAATACTACTCCCCTGTGGTAATCCGTTCTGTAGAAAACGTGGATCGGAAATCGCTGACCTGCACCGGAGATGAAAATGATGGGAACCGGACAAAAATCCTATCAAATAATGAGCTAAATCTCCTTTGACGCCGAAGTGAAGAAGTTGGAAATTAATGCCGGTTTGTATACTATATCATACGCTTTACTAATGTCTAAAAATACTGCAATGGTGTGTTCATGTTTCTTATAACCAAGGCGTATGGCAGTTTCTAATCGAATGAGATGATCTATTGTACTATGGCCATGACGAAAACCGCATTGAATTGGAGATAACAGATGATTTGTTTCTAAGTACCAGGTCAGTATTTTTACAATCATACGTTCTAAAAGTTTTCCTAGGCAACTGGTGAGAACGATGGGTCGGAAATTGTTGGGGTTGCTTTGGTTTTTGCCGGGTTTTGGAATAGGGATGATGAGGGCTTCCTTCCAGGTTTCGGGGAAAGTATGGCTAGTCCATAATGCACTAAATGTTTGTAAGATGCAATGTTTTGTGTCGTTGGATAAATGTCCGAAAAAAGGAATAATGTAAATTGTCGGGACCTACAGAAGTATTACCGGTTGAGGAAATTGCAGTATCTAGTTCTGAAACTTGAAACGGGATATTGTATGTTTCAGTGTTGTCCGAATCGAATTGTGCCAAATCGGTGTGAAATATGTGTTGTGCATTTTGTAGAAATTCCGGTCTGTAGTTGTTGTTAGAGCTATTGTGAGCCATGGTGCCCGCTATCGTATTTACTATTGTTTGTGGATCTGTAATTGTGGTGTTTTGAATTGTGAGTGGCGGGAGTGATTTAAATGGAGTGCGTCCTGATAATCGGCGGATTAACTGCCAGATTTTGCTTAAAGCAGCCCCCGGTGGTAAATTGGAAGGGTAAAATTAAGAGACGTGAGTAAACTTGGCTATATATAAGCCATTTGAGCCTAACCGCTGGGTTCTAGCAGAGAAAAAAGGTCCCGCCATTCAGGTATCGCGAATTAAATTTTCCGCCCATCTGCCGGCCAGCACCTACCACGGCTGCACACAAACGAGGGATCCAGAACAATGTATCTACACAAAAGTAACAAACGGACATACAGAGGTTGTCATACACTTAGTTTCTGGCCATCCTCTTCACGTCCCCTCCCCCCTCACCATCTTCTCCAGGGTCCCCTGGAAGCTGGTGTACTGGATCGTCGCCCTGTTGCTTCTCTTCCCCAGCAGTGACATCAGCGCCTCGCCGTACTGAGCAGCGGTCTTCTGTCTTCTCTTCCCTGTCTCAGGAACGGTGATTTGTACCTTGAAGAGAGGATGGATCTTGGGGAGGAGGGTGGAGCTGTCCCTGGCAAACAGCATCTCAGACTTCATCCTCTTCACCTTCTCCTTGTCCTCCAGATCCTCCCTGGCCAGATACGTATCCACTTCACTGGCGTCAGTGAAAGGTCCTGCCTTGGATTTGAGGAAGTCCAGGATGTCCAGCCTCCTCTCTTCCTTCCTCTTGGCTAGCTCCTGCTTCTCATCAGATCCCTTCTCCTGATTCCTCTTCATCTTCTCGCTCCACATCAGCTTCAGTTCCTTGACATGCTCCATCTCCTTGTAGCTTCGGAAGTTGTCCGGCTTGCCTTCTCTCAGGGCATGGGTCTTCTGGAGTATGATGGACCTGCTCACTGCGTTCAGGTTCTTGAGCTTCTCCAGCATGTGGTCCACCTTACCACAGATCCTCTCCATTCCAATGTTATGGACTGGAGTGTCATCTATGTTGACTGCCTGCTCCCGGATGGGAAACTGAGGAGGGAAGGCTTCCTGATCTATGCCATAATCCCTTCGCTGCCTGGCCAGCACAACCCTCAGCTCTGCCATGGTGAGGTTTGCCAGCTTGATTACCTCCTCCCTGTGCTGCACTGCCATGCCGACCACGGCCTCCACCACCTCCTGGCCGTAGTTCTCCTTGACGCCGGTGAACAGGTCCTGCCCCACCCCATCCAGCATGGACCTGACACAGCTGAAGAACTCCATGTCCACAGGTCTCGCCATGCTGCTGTAGAGTCCCTTGTAGAACGCGGTGAGGCTGCTGTGGGTGGCCCCTCCTGGATAGTGATGGCGTAAAAGGGCTCCAACAGGTGCAGGCCGAGGGTGGCCCACACCACCAGGACAGCCTTCAGGTAAGGCAAGTCCATGACCTCCCTAACCAGACAGGCCAGTCTGTTGTTGATGTCCGGGAACTGCTCCAGGAAGTCGCTGATGTTGTCGAAGTTGTAGATGGCGATGGCCACGGCCTTGGACAGGCAGCCAAACCTGGCGTCCTTGTAGTAGAACAAGTTCCCCTCCACCCTCCAGGTCCCTCTCCTTCAGGAAGACCGTGTACTCTTTGTTCCGGTTCCATGGTTTGTGACTGTATTCTGGAGCGACCAAACGCAGGATCATATCGAGAGCCTGCCCTGCCGGACTGGAGTTCTTGGAGTCATAGTCTAGATCCACCATAAAACCCTTCACTACTTGCTCCGTCTTCATGTCTGACTCCACCAGCCTCATGACCTTATTCATTCCAGCAGCGAATCCCAGGGTGGTGTGTGTGCTGCAAAATATTTGGCCCGCTTTGGTCTCCAGACTGTGCATCTCTGCCATCAGTGAGGCAATCCGCTTGTTGTGTTCAGTACTGTCGGCCATATGCGTGTCCACCTCCTTGTACAACTCCGCAGATGTCATGCCCTTGCACACCGCCATGATCTCCATGCCCATGTCGACCTGCATGGCGACATCCTCAGCCTTTTCTCCGTAGATTGGAAGGATTGGAATGGGCAGAGGACAGCTCTGGCCCACGTGCAGTCCCTGGACAATGAACTGCCCGACCGTTTTCTTGCTGGTGCTGTCTCGGTGGTGCTTGATGTTGCTGCATCCCTGGCTCGCACCTTTGCTACTTCCCGCGCCACCAAGTTTCTCAGACATTTTTCTGAAAAAAAGGCATTGCGTTGTCATTGATTTCATTTATGCCGTATTTCATTCGTAATTTACAAATGAAGGAACAGGCTTTAAAGTGAGCGGAACTTATCCAGATCTTACGGCGGATACGTTGGACCTCTTGCGCCGAAATTCGATCATTCTAAGCGCTGAAATTTAGCCACACTGCCCCGAGAATCAGCTTCTCCTCGGGACACTGGCGACGGGAGGAGGGGGAGGATCACCACCATTTAGTCGCAAAGTCTGCCGCTCAATGGCAACCGGCAACAGGCGCCCGGAGGTGCGGTCAGCCAATTTCCATTATGCCGAGTTTCGGCGCAGAGCTGCCACGGCGAATACCTGCGACGAGATTTCAGCACAGGGCCACTACGGCAGATATCGACGTCGAAATATATGCACAGCCGCCACTATGGCGGATATAGGTATCCACCGCAACACGTATTTTGTCCAATCTGGCCCTCGTGTCACAAGAACAGGCTGATTTTTGGCGAAACGCGGCTAAATTTGGGCGGAGGGTGATCGACTTTCAATTCGGGGCAATATCGCACATAAATTCGGCGCAGGAGGTTCAAAGTATCCGCCGTAAAAATGGAAATATTCCATACTGCCCGACGCCCGTGGTAGGTGAACAATGCCTTGGCTCATCCTAAAAATGACCGCTCCGAGGCCTAACGGGGTGCGAAATCTCTCTCCCCGGTCCCCCCAAGTGAAATTTGGTGCAGACCGTACGGCGTACGTTCTGCTCCAAAGTTTTGAAACGTTCCATAGAAAAAGTGAATAAATAAAAAAAGGGAAATAACTGAGAACACGCGGCAAAGCGCAGCCTGAAAGCCGTAAAATCTGCCCCCTCGCCAAATGTACGGCGTTAGTTTGCTTCCGACTATTCACAGCCAATGTCGTACACGAGCCAAATTAAATTCTTATAACGTAATCGTTAAGTAAACGGTTGTTTCTTGAACACAGATATTTCAGATGCCTTAGATGCCTGCTTTCAGATGCCTTAGGAAATGGTTCCGCAATCAGTAGAAATATATGCGTTATATGGTCAGGATACATTTCTACTGTAAAGCGATTTTGCTTACGCCATTCCTGGCCTTCTGCCCCATGTGTTCCCAACTGATCGTCAAATGTCATTTATTCATGGCGGGCACTTTGTTTAAACCAATGAAACAATTTTATAGCCAGAGTGGCTTATATATACCCCTGGAATCAGGTAGTACCACTCATGTCATCTGATTTTCATCTTCAGCTTTTCGGCCTAGTTATCATCGGGGGCTATTAAAGGTGTTCGAGAGGTGAGTTGTTGTAAATATAGTGACCATGAACGGCGACGAGCTTCGCGAATGATGCGGCGTGTCTTCGCACGTTCATAATTACGGCTGATGAAATTTTGTTGGTCGGGATGGCGTAAATATTTTCTAAATGCTCTCTTTCTTGCGGCTATTGCTCGGGAAACTTCTATCGGCCACCAGGAGACTGCTGTTCATTTTCTGAAAGGTTTTGTTAGGGGAATAGCGGTGGAAGCTTCTTCGAGAAGTGTTTTGGTAACTTGGTTGATGTTTTCGACGGGAGAAATGTTGGGGTTGTATTGAATATGAGAATGTTCCTGAAAAGTTGTCCAATCGGCCCTCGAAATTTTCCAGCGAGGGATAAAACTGGGTGTCGTATCTGCCGCAGTTGAACATGTGGGTGTTAATTTAATGGGGTAATGATCGCTGGCATGAATATCAGTGTCTATGGTCCAATCATAATAATTGGCCATAGTCGGAGAGCATATTGATAAATCAATAGCTGTTTCTGTATTATGTCCAAGGTGAAAAAAGGTTGGTTCTCCGGTGTTCAGTAATACTAAATTATGTCGGTCTAAAATTTGTTCAATGATGCGGCCACGAGTGTCTGTAAGTGTGGGTGTTCTATCCCGCGCTGGGCTATGGGCATTAAAATCACCAAGTAATATGAAAGGATTCTTGAATTGTGTTATGAGGTTGTCTAATTGTATCAAAATGTTTGTGTAATTGTTTGTGGTGGAATATAAATGGAACATACATCCACATTCCTGTCATGCAAACACAAAGTACAAGCTACGGCTTGTAAAGGTGAATTCAGTGTAATATGTGTATGTGTAAAATCATTGTTCATGTACAGTGCTGTACCGCCACTGCGATGTGGTCCACGGACCTCATCGTGACGGTACAGTGAGTAATTGGAAAGATTGAAATTATATGTATCGGTGGGTAAGAACCAGGTTTCCTGAAGTGCGATGAGAATAGGTGTGAGAATACTAAAGAAAGCTTTCATTTCGGCCCATTTGGATATTAAACTACGGCAATTCCATTGTAAAAATACAGACATTGGGAGAAGTATTACTGTTTGTGTGCACCTTTCGGTGCGTGCCTCATCCATGCGTGGAGGTCAGGCGGGCGTGTGGTTTGAGGTCGGACGGCTGCACCCGAGCCGTCCGGCTGGTCGGTGACCTTGGCGGCCGTCTCATGGCGGCCTGCCATTGCCGTAGGGGACGCCCGCCGGCTGGGAGTCGGTCGGGTCACGTGGTCGCCGGCTTGCACCGGGCGCCCCGGGTTCGGTCGGTGCGCCACCGAAGTGGCTCGCGTTTCCCCGGCAGCCGAATGGCTGCGGGGTCTGGAATTCCTTGCGGAATTTGTTGGCGTTTGTTTGGTCGGAATGGTCTGTGTGTTGGGAGCCGGGGTGGTTTGTGTCGGAGTGGTCTGAGTGTTGGGAGCCAGGGTATTTGTGTCGGTGTTGTCAGTGGAGTAAGTTTTTTTTTAGAGGAGCTAAACCGGGAATCATGTCTGTTTGCATCGAGGCAGAAGTAGTGTTGACGCGACGTGTGGGGGGAGCAACGGTGGCCGCCTGGGCGTAAGTTTTGGTCGAGGGGAGGTGGCTTCCACAGATCTTCGTGCCTGGGTGTATGACACCCCGGTCGTGGCCTTGACGGCGCACACTTCCTTCTCCTTGCGCCAAACTGGGCATTGATTGGATGTGGTGAGGTGATCGGATGTGTCACAGCTGAGGCAGTGGGCAGGCTCGGAGCAGGTGGAGTCAGGATGAGGTGTTTCTCCGCATTTGGGGCACCAGGCGGACTGGCGACAAGTTTTACTGCCATGGCCGAAGCGCTGGCAATTAAAACAGCGGAGAGGATTTGGTATAAATACGCGGACTAGGAATCGGATGTAACTGGCGAGGAGGGTCTTAGGAAGAGTTGTAGAGTTGAAAGTAAGGACAAGGAGGCTTGTATCGCGTTTCTGACGGTCTTTAAATGAGGTGATGCGGTGGACGTGGGTCACCCCCTCGGGCCTGAGCTCCGTCTGGATGTCCGCTTCAGTCATGAAGCGGAGCTCCGGCGCGAAGACGGTGCCCTTGGTGGTGTTGCGGTTGGAATGGAGAGTGATGGTGACGGATTTTCCACAAAATGTGGTGGTGTGGAGGAGGGCTTTGGTTTGGGCTCGGGATTGGGTTTTAATGACCAAGGTTCCGTTGGCAGGGGCTTCAATGTCGGAATTGGCTAGGGAGCAGATGGCAAGGAGTTGTTTAGGCGGCCAGAAAACGTTGATACGGCGGAAGGAAACGGATTCCTCGACAGGCTTGACTACAATGTAAGAGCCAGCACTGTCGAGGTAGGGTTCAATGGGCTGGATGGGTTCAGGTTGGGAGGGCGTGGTCTGGTTCGAGCGTATGTCAGCGGCGTGAAGAGTGGTGGTCTGTTCTGGATTGCGAGGCGAGGTTGTGGTCTTGGGACGAGCAGGGTTCGGCGAGGTGCAAACGGCTTCCATGGCGTCATCAAGGGGAATTGTCCGGGCGCGGGTCATCAATGGTCGAATTCAGTGAGGGAACATCAGAGGCCAAGTCCGTGTTCGTGCGATGGTCGTCGGGTGTGGTCAGCGGAGGAAATTCCGAATCAGAGTCCTGTGGCGAGCTGGGGTCGGTGCCTTTCTTCCTCTTTTTCCCCATCACGGGGAAAAACACCCTACCAAACGAAATCTAAATAAACACGCAGAACAAAGGGAGCGAAAATACGACGATGATGAAAACGGGTGGGGTGACGGGTGTCACCCCACCAGAAAAGAAATGAGAAAAGAGCGACGGGTGTCGCCCCACGAAAATGAAAAATAGGAAAGCTGCAATAACAAGCAGTAAGAAAGCAGCGGAGTGATCAGCGGGCTCTGGACCAACCTATAGACGAGTTGAAGGTGTAGAGTGGTCTAGAAGTTGGTGGTGAAGAGTAGCAAGAAGCCGGAAGTGAAGATGTCGAGTTGATGGCAGGCTGGTCTTGCGAGATATGTCCACGATAGCTGGTAGCACGATCCACGTAGCACGATAGCTGGTCCACACGAGGAGGGCGACACCCGGCGACTGACTGCGCAATGCTGAGATCCTCCGGCCGATGTTAAGTTCGAAAAGCTCATAATCTATGCACAGTATGGTAGTTTCAGTTCTGAAAGTGCATAATTTGATTGGGAAATTATATTCAGATAGGGGCACAGCCAGAATTTTCTTAAACAGCCCAACATGCCTGTCCAAGAGGCACCTTGGCTGCACCTCTGATTGTGATAACAGACACTCATCTGTGACGGTCGCTACCGGTGGGACCGGTAGCCATCTAGCGGTGATAACGTGGACTATAGGTTGGTACGTGCAAGATAGGTGCGTGGCGAGCACCAGTGCTGCCAAGCTGGGCGACCGGGAGGGTTGGTCTCGTGTGGTCTTGAAAGGTGCTAGATAAGTTAAGCTAAGAAGTGATGCCGAGCATTGTGAATTGTCCTGGAATATCGAAGAATACACTTTCGTTACATGGTGTCAGAAGCTGGGCGATGCAGACCGCGTTCCGAATCCCCAGCCAGTTGGATTTATCAGCCCCGGCCCTGGAAACAACATGGCGGTCCTGGCGTCGGAACTGGGAGTATTACGCGACGGCGACGGAACTCACGTCCAAGCCGGTCCCAGTGCAAGTCGCGGTATTTTTCAATTGTGCCGGGCGGGACGCACGAGACGTCGCCGCCCACTTTCCCAACTGGGATGGCTTGCCGCTTGCCATGCCTTCTGCAGCGCTTCGAAGAGTGCTGCATCCATCGCCGAAACGTCATCATGGAGCGGTTTAAGTTTTATTAGCGCCAACAATAACCCAGTGAACCAGTTAGTCAGTTCTTGTCGGCGCTGCGATCACTCGCAGGCACGTGCTCGTTCCCCGATGCGGACAACATGATACGGGACCGTGTCTGCATGGGGATTAGGGACAGCAAAGTTCAAAAAGTCCTGCTGAAGCGAGCGGACATGACGTTGCAAGATGCCACGGACATTGCGCTCTCGGAGGAAGCCGCCGGTCGTGACCTGCACGTGATGGGGGCGCCGACGTGGTCGTCGTGGCCCAGGGTCGCCCGATGGGTCCAAGCATGCCGAAGAGGTGTAAATTCTGCAGTTTGGCCCATCTCCTTGGCTCGTTCCTACTGTGTGCCCTGGGGTAAGCTGTGTTGGAAGTGTGGGGAGGACAACCACTTCGCGGGCAGTGAAGTGTGCCGCCATGCAGCAATGCCGGCGCCTGCGCAGTCCGGTCGTGCCGGTCTCGCCCCGTATCCTGGCCGGCGCCATTGTTCCCGCCCAATACCTCCGGCCGGATATCCGGGTGGCCGTCAGCCGCCCGCAGCAGCCACTAGCAGTTGGGCTCCTTTCGGGGCCTGTGGCTTACGATGGGATTCGAGTCGCTATTTGAAGTTAATAACGTCTCATATCGGAGGTATTGTCAAAGGTGGTGATAGCCACACGCAGTGGGTGGCTTTCTGTGTAAAATTTGGTTTAGCGAGGTGAACAGGGGTGAGAAGAAAAACAGTGACACGCCGACGCACGTCGGTGACGGCTAAAGGGACACGGAAGACTAATGAGACAGCCAAAGGCTGACATGTCTTTTTCTCTCCAAACTTGAAAACTCCTTTTTTGGAGGAATGAATCATAGGAATGTCCATTTCTGGGCTAGTTTACATTAGAAGATGGCATATTTTATATAATGGTGGCGTCCTTTTGAGACAGCTGCTGGCTGAACACAAAATCAACGGCACAGGTGGGTCCGAAGGGTCCCGAGCCCAAAAGGTCCCCCAGGAACCCGAAGGGTCCCAAGAAAGTGGCCGACGTGGAGAGTATCAAAGCCTATTTGGAGGGCACTTGCACCGAAGTGAAGGACATCTGGGCCGACGCGAGGGGCGCCTGGAAAGATGTGCAGGGCATCTGGGCCAACACTAGTCGCGCCTGGGCAGATGTGAAGGACGCCGGTGTCATGGTGTGGCCGAACCTTCATTGCATTTTTTTTTCGGAAGGAGAGAAGAAGGGATTCTGATCAAAATAAGGTCACAAAATAGGGACACTTCATGGCACACCGTAACTTTTCATGTCCTCCCGGACCAAATCATAGATGTCGCTGGTGTAAGCCGACGTTTAGCATTAAAGTAAACATTGGTCTGCATTACACGTCACTTGATTCCTGTTCTGTTCATTTATGTTTCACTCGGGTATGAACAAAAAGTGAGATGTGGTTGCCATATCTAAAAATTAAGATCGAGAGTTTATGCCGCCTATGGCATCACAACTATGTAAACGCCCGTTAGTAACGTCAGTGTCGCCGCCCGCTGAACCGAGCTGCGACCTGGAGACAAAAGGCACTGGAGAGGGACACCACCGGAATTGTTCGACTGGTGCGGTGGCCTCGACCAATCCTCAACTACCCAGCGACTGATGGGAAGTTCAGGTGCGGTGGCCTTGACCAATCCTCAGCTGCCCAGCAACTGATGGGAAGTTCAGGTGCGGTGGCCTCTACCAATCCTCAGCTACCCAGCAACTTTACGCCGCCATCAGATCTGCCAGAGGCGCCGATGACCTGCGTGTAGCATGTGGAGGACACTTAAAGACGGCTGAGACGACGGATGGCTTCTACTCCTCCGTTCGTACGAAGGACGCATCGGGTACCCACCAAAGCTCTGCAGGCGTGTTCTTACACAACTTTAGCAAAGGCACTGCGTTCACGTATGCCGAGCATTTGCTTTCAGAAGGCTGAAGGACGCCGCGAGGAGGCACTTCGACAGCGAGCGACATACCGTGTTCGAAGACCGTATCGTCCTTCAACATATGAATGGAGTGAACGTGGACGATGTTAATCACTCGAAATTGTGCATGATGCAAGTGCGAAAACTGTTCACGGCGTAGGTCGTTCGAAAGCTGGCTGATCACGTCAGAAGCTAGCCGTGTGTCGCACTGATGGCTGACAAACTTACCATCAACCACAGGACGATCGACATCACTGCTATTACGACGATCGTGCCCGATGCTGTGGTAGGGAACATGCTGCAAAGCTTCGTGCTCGGGACGCCCGTCGTCAAGGACCACGACGGCGACGGGCATGCTCGGCAGCTGCGAGCTACCTTAGCCGGAATCGGCATCGCATGTACCGAGCAGCTGTCTGTAATTGCAGCAGGTTGCCAGGTGCACCACAATGGTGTACCTGGCAAGCTGCTCAAAGTGATAAACTGTGCAAATGAAGACCGGCCGCCGTCTGCCGCGTGCGTGCCGTGTGTGTGGGACGGGCCGCACCCGGTCAGTTTGGCCGACGGGGACGCCCGTCGCGACTCGACGTGCCATCACCGGATACCATCACCGCTGGGCGGATACCATCATCGCTGTCGTGGCCCGTGCCACCAAACGCTTCTCCCACGGCAGTGGTCTGGAAAGCCTGTTGGAGGCCGGAACATAGCTTGGCCACCGCGTGCTCAGGCCAAAGCTGTGGTCAGAAACGCGCTTCGCCCCCTACATGGCGGACGTCCTGAGCACGTTTCAAACCAACATCCCAGCGATGACGCGCGTGCTGCAGGAGCGGATCGCCACGGAGCAGACAGGCGGCGGCGGCAACGAGCTGGAAGCCGACTTGAGGACGCTGGACGTCAGTTAGGTTAGAATGTTTGTCTCATAATAGTAGTCTTCTCCATTTTTGCATGCATGATACAGAAATTCCCGGTGTGAAGCGTGCGCGGTACGTATCCTGCATTGTTTTCGCTGGTGTCAAATTTACCTGCGGGAATCTTTGACTTTAAACGTGAGACCCCAAATCGCTTAAAAAACCAAGCGTGGGATCATTGAGCTCATCGCGGTAGAAGAACAATGTTCGTGAACTATGGGGTACCCCGCTCCTCCCTTGAATCCTCGTATGTTTTCGTCATATGAGTCCTATCTACCATGCTTGAAAAATTCCTCACTATATAAGCAGTTAAAGTATTCAGCGTTCTGTGCGCTTACATATGGAGAATTCCTGGCACGAGTAGCCGTCTTAATCGACGTGCACAGGGTGCTGGCCAGTGGAAGCCGGATACAGAAGCAGGTGCAGAACGTGCCGTGGCAGTAGGTGGCCGGCTTCGGACACACCATCTGCACCATCCGTGAAATGGCTGGCATCCTGCAGGTCCCCACCCGCGGTGACGTGTCCGTGGCAGGCATGATTGAGTTGGCCGATCCGGATACCAGATGGCAACTCTGTCGGGCTTCTCGCCGTGTCACAAAACAGTCATGACCAGTGCTATTTTCCTCTTAAGAGCTGCCCTTGAAACGTCGTAACTATTTGCGTTTATCCGGAGTATTTCTAGCATTCGTATCGCGCTCAGACAGTATATATAAATCCTGTACTCAGCCGACGACGTCGCCCATGAGTGCCTTCAGCCGCCTCGCAGCCGCAACACCAAGGACATCTATATACTTCCGGTTTATTTATTGATTTTTCATTGTAGGTTTTCTTTGTTTTATTTTCAACATTATGTAGTTTATTAATATAAAAAGGTAAATCCATCGCTACTACAAATTCACCCTAGGTTAGCCTACATGGAGGGTCTGGCTCATTGATGAATGCATTTTTGAACCATGTATGTTAGTTTTTTGTGTAGGTTAAATAAACTTTTATAAAATGCTACGGCAGGTTGTGACTGCCAAGGCTAACTTTTTCCATCACCACACGTATTTGTCCAGTCTTGTCACGAGCGATGCATTCCATGTGTTTGCACATGAATATCATATGAATGAGCTTACTATGATAGATGGGTGAGAAGTTATTTCGTTCCGCTATTATTTCACCGTGACATTTTCCTGCCAAAGTACTTCGAATTGACTGCCTTTGAAAATAGCCAGGCCGCATTGTTTTATACTTATCGTGTGTAGTTAGTTCAGGCTGCACCTTTCGTTCACAGACGAAGGACGCCGCGGCCTTCTGTCGTAGCTTGGCCAGGCCATTGAGGCACAGACGAGGTGGTTTTAATGCGACCGGCTCAAGAATGGGCACAGACAACCAGAGCCTGATGGACGCCCTGCTCGACATCAGGGAGGTGGCCGACTTGGAGCGCATCAGGGCCGCCAGTGACGCCAGTGCCGGCACCATCCAGCGTGCTGCCAGTCGCCTGGTGGCCCGCCGCGTCGTGCTGCCGTCGTGCTGCCGTCGTGCTGCCAGTCGCCTGGTGGCCCGCCGCGTCGTGCTGCCGTCGTGCCGCCGTCGTGCTGCCAGCCGCCTGGTGGCCCGCCGCGTCGTGCTGCCGTCGTGCCGCCGTCGTGCTGCCAGCCGCCTGGTGGCCCGCCGCGTCGTGCTGCCGTCGTGCTGCCGTCGTGCTGCCAGTCGCCTGGTGGCCCGCCGCGTCGTGCTGCCGTCGTGCCGCCGTCGTGCTGCCAGTCGCCTGGCGGCCCGCCGCGTCGTGCCGCCGTCGTGCTGCCAGTCGCCTGGTGGCCCGCCGCGTCGTGCCGCCGTCGTGCCGCCGTCGTGCCGCTTGTCCCTCGAATCCGCGACCGCAGGCTACAAGGTGTTGCACGAGCCACGCTGCGCGAATGGGTGCAGCCAGCAGCAGCTCAAGCCGCGACAGTACGCCCAGTCTTGGCTCATACGTGGACCTGGTAGCCAGACTGTGGCTTATCTGCCCCACTGAGATTGTCGTCGAAAGTATGGGGAGTGCAGTGCAGGGAGTGTTCGGCACCGTCGCTACCGTCGAGTTGCACCGTCAGCTCGACCTCGCCAACGCGGCGAAAGAGCTGGTAGTGCGCTGGAACGGCCCGGACCCGTGTCAGGCAGATGATGTGATCCGGGCCGTTCAGCGCAAAGCCGGGTTCAACTTTACGCGACACTCGACAAGCCTGTGCCAGTCGCTGGCGGGCACCGTCATCATGCGCCACAAAAGCACGGCATCTGCTAAGTGCGCAATATATGCGTATAAGGAGTAGCACGCGTGTGCTCAGTAAAAGCAAAGTTGGGACGCCAGGGTGTCGGTAGCTCAGTGGCTAAACTGGGTGTCTGGGAAACAAGAGGTGCGGGGTTCGATTCTTCGTGGTGTCCTCTCTTCCTGCCAAGGTGAGAGACATGCGACGCAATGTGGCCTCAAATGATTGCACAAATAGCTGTAACAGAGTTGGTTTTCGGTACACTTAATTTCAGAAATGTAGCCTACCCTTTCAATTCATGTCGCAACAGTTTCCGACCGGTACCCGGCGCCAACCTGTCTGGCTGCGTACGTAGGCAAGCCGCCGCTGCGGTGGGGGCCGAGCAGCGGACTTTACCCTGTTCCCCTCCCCTTTCCGGCCGACTGGCGTCCCCTTCAGAGCGGCGCCGCTGGTCGGCAGCCGGCTCACATGAACGCCTCGGCGAACGCCTCGTACAGCGGCTGGTCCCTGAACACAGCCAACGCGTCGGCCAGTTCGTCCAGCTGGTGGCGCTGCAGACTGGCCGACTCGGTGACGCGGCACTCGTGCGGCCGCGTGGACGCTGGCGAGTACAGCCGTTGCAGCTCCACCTGGACACGGCCTGACTATGGACTGGACACCTTGAGACGCAGGTGCACCCGGCAGCAGGCTGGGTCGTGCGACACTGAGTACCGCTTGGGCGTGACCTTCTGCCGCAGTCGATCCACCTGACTGGAGCGGTTCCAGTACGTATCCACTCGCACAGCCAGCGCATGTACCACTGCTGCGATCTGATCAGGCATGTGGCGATTGTGCAGCTGCAGTACAGGCGCCAGGTCGAAACCCGGCGGCAGGTGGTGGATAGGCACCGTGACGCCATCGTCAGCCTGCTCGATCTGCGCCATGTAGAGCGGACTGTCCGGGTGAGGTCGCAGCCGCACCACCACAGATCGGCCGGACGCCTTCACCGCCCACACGCCCACCTGCCGGCTGACCGCCTCCGAGGCCAGCACCCTGTAGGACGCGTCCACGGCTGTGTCGGCCGGAGCGCGCTCCAGCTGGTCGCGCAGCCGATCGGCGCGCTCGCGCAGAGCGGCCGTCGAGTCGCGCAGCGTGCTCACATCAGCCAGCAGCTGGTCGGCGCAGCGCTGGCGGTGCAGTTGGTCGGAGCGCAGCAGCGTCAGCTGCGCTGGGTCGGCCGGCGGAGCCATTGCCGTGCAGTCGAGCAGCCCGGTCGGGGTCACAGGTCACACGCCCGGTCGGCGGACGCTCGGTGTGCAGGTGATCAAGCCACTTTCCGTACGATGCGATATACGAGCCACATACGAGGAGAAACCAGATTTTGTTTGCATTACTGAGGCATGGGTCAGTGAGGGATATTTTGGGGATAACTTGCAGGACTATGAGATCCAGGGATACAATATGTTTTCATGCAATAGGGGTCCAGCAGTGAAAGGGGGTGGTGTAATGCTGTATGTGAATAGCTTACACAGTTCTCAAAAAGTAGCAGATGGGGTTAAAAATGTGTCTGTGGAGTCTATTTGGCTTAATGTTGCTGTGGGAAAAGGCAACAGCAATAAACTGAGGATAGGAGCTTTGTATCGATCAGGAACCTTGCCACATCCTCAGCAACTGGAGCTCGATAAAGTAATTTGTGAGGAAATCAGTAGAAACTTTCAGAGGAAATGCCTTATTCTTGGTGACTTTAATCTAAAAGGATATGAACATGTTGGTGTTGGCTCCCCATCATGTAAACTGTTTAGGAAATGCCTTGAAGAGGACTTGTTCTTACACCAGTTTGTAACGGAACCAACCAGGCAGGGCTCATTCTTGGACCTTGTCTTCTCAGATTTAAGTGATTTAGTTCAAGACTTGACTGTAGGTGAAACTCTGGGAAGAAGTGACCATAACATAGTGAGATTCAAGGCACAGGTAGTAGGGACAATCAAGGATAATTTGGCAAAAATTCCAAATTTTAACAGGGCAGACTTTGACTGCATGAGACAGGCTTTAAGTGCCATAAAATGGGATGAAGAATTGCGTGTAAAGAAAGCATACGACCTTCAATATACCAGGAGGTGCTGAGTTGACATCAAAAGTAACGTTAAGGATTATACTTTATTACTCAACGTTTCGGCCAGGGGCCATCGTCAGGAGTGCATCGTCAGGAGAAGCATCGTCACTCCTGACGATGGCCCCTGGCCGAAACGTTGAGTAATAAAGTATAATCCTTAACGTTACTTTTGATGTCAACTCAGCACCTCCTGGTATATTGAAGGTCGTATGCTTTCTTTACACGCAATGTCTAAAACCCAGGAGCATCTAAGAGCCATTCTTCGTTGTATGGAAGAAGAATTCTTTGATTTAAATTCCTGTGAAATGTGGGAAAAGTTCAAATCTTACTTGAGTGAAATTCAGATTAGACATGTCCCCCAAAAGCAAAGGCGCAAAAGAAGGGTAGGAAAGCCAGCATGGCTTACACCAGATGTGATGAAAGCAATTAAGGCTAAGAAAGATGCATTTAGAGTATTTAAGTAAGCTTCAAATATCGTAAATCTAAGGTCGTATCAAAAATCTAGAGATGCTGTGAAGCAGAAAATAAGAGCATCAAAGCGAGCAAAAGAATTGGATTTGGCTAGGGACTGTAATAGGGACAGTAAAAAGTTCTTTAGTTTCTACAAGCTAAGTAAAGTTTCAAGCACAATTGGTCCACTGGAAGTAAATGGGACTATATTGAGTGAGGATGGTGAGATGGTTGAGAAGCTGAGCAAGCAGTTTAAATCAGTGTTTACAGTGGAGGATGTGAGTAATCTGCCAACCGTGAACTACAGTTCAGTGACAGGTGATCAGATACACGATGTTGATTTCATTGATAGTGATATTGTTTTCAATTATATCAGAAAAATAAAGCCAAACAAGACAGCAGGACCTGATGGAATTTATGCTAGGGTATTGCGGGAAGCTGAGAAGGAAGTGGCAATTCCACTTGGTATAATATTTTGTAGATCAGTTTCACAAAATGAAATTCCAACAGATTTCAAAAGGGCAAATGTAGTTCCTATTTTCAAGAAAGGAGAAAGAGGGAAAGTTGAAAACCATAGGCCAGTAAGCCTCACATCCCTAGTCTACAAGGTATTCGAATCAATTATCAAGGATAGAATAGTTAGTTTTCTGGAAGGAAACATTGATTCAAGATACTCAACATGGGTTTAGAAAAGGGCGATCGTGTCTTACAAATCTCTTGGACTTTTTGAATTTTGCTACAGAACAATTTGATCGGGGAAATCAGGTTGATGTAGCATATCTTGACTTTAGTAAGGCCTTTGACAAGGTACCCCATAAACGGTTAATGATGCAGCTTCAGGTCCATGGTATTGCAGGTAGCATCCTAAAATGGATAGAGTTGTGGCTTTCAGATAGACAGCAGGGAGTGATGCTTAATGGTACAAAGTCATCATGGCAAAATGTTCTTAGTGGAGTCCCCCAGGGGTCGGTACTGGGGCCACTATTGTTCATTATATATGTGAATAGCATTGAATGTGGCCTAAGCAGTAAGGTTTTGAAATTTGCAGATGATTTGAAGATTTTTAGGGCAATAACAGGGCACAATGAGCAGGTTTTGCTGCAGAAAGACTTAGACGAGCTAGTGAAGTGGTCCGAAAAATGGCAAATGATGTTTAATTTTGATAAGTGCAAAGTCAAGCATGTAGGTAGGCAGCATATGAAGGCTTCATACTTGATGGGTGGCCAAGTACTATCTGTGACTCAGTAGGAGAAGGACTTAGGTGTTATTTTGAACTTAAGGTGCTATCTGTGACTTAGGTGCTATTTTCCCGTTAAGAGCTGCCCTTGAAACGTCGTAACTATTTGCGTTTATCCGGAGTATTTCTAGCATTCGCATCGCGCTCAGACAGTATATATAAACCCTGTACTCAGCCGACGACGTCGCCCATGAGTGCCTTCAGCCGCCTCGCAGCCGCAACACCAAGGACATCTATATATTTCCTGTTTATTTATTGATTTTTCATTGTAGGTTTTCTTTGTTTTATTTTCAACATTATGTAGTTTATTAATATAAAAAGGTAAATCCATCGCTACTACAAATTCACCCTAGGTTAGCCTACATGGAGGGTCTGGCTCATTGATGAATGCATTTTTGAACCATGTATGTTAGTTTTTTGTGTAGGTTAAATAAACTTTTATAAAATGCTACGGCAGGTTGTGACTGCCAAGGCTAACTTTTTCCATCACCACACGTATTTGTCCAGTCTTGTCACGAGCGATGCATTCCATGTGTTTGCACATGAATATCATAAATGAGCTTACTATGATAGATGGGTGAGAAGTTATTTCGTTCCGCTATTATTTCACCGTGACATTTTCCTGCCAAAGTATTTCGAATTGACTGCCTTTCAAAATAGCCAGGCCGCATTGTTTTATACTTATCGTGGAATTGACGAATACTAATGGCCGTTATACTGGAATCTAAGTGGTTATACTGGCCGTTATACTGGAATCACCTGCTACATAAATGATGAATGTATCCAGCACAGCTGGGGAAAAAATCTCGAGATGGCATGCTTTCTTTGTTTTTGACAATTATCTTCAAGATTTAGACTCATGCGGCGGCGGCCGCCATGCGACCCAATGGCATGCTTCCAGTTCGAAATTCCGCCGCTAGGTGCAAACGAAGCGCTAGCAGTAGCGTGGCCGCGCGTGTCCCCTATCGCTCTGAGATAGAGACAGCGCGACCCGCCGAGCTGGTGTAGGGTGCATTGAGAACGGTATTGTTCCGAAGTCCGTGATCATGACGTGTCGCGGGCTGGTTTTACCTCGCGGCGGAGCCGAGGGCTCCGCCAACACTTGCCACGGAGACGCGCGACCGGGGGGGGGGGGGGGCAAGTTGTTCCGGGCCTGTGACGTACCCAAGGCGATACTCGGGAGCACTTTGCGTGCATCTCAAGCCAAAATGGACAATATTTGCCACGGCTTTACGCAGGAAATTTTAATTGTACATGAGAAAATTGGATACCATGCGAATGCTTGAAGAATTCTACACACGAATCCGGATCGTTTTTACTTGTATCACACCGAAAAAGTATGTTTCCTTGCCGGTAAACGAGGACACTACACAAAACCGGCCGGCCGACTCCCAGAGGGCGGGGCCTAAGTCGTTGCCATGACGACCGGCTGGCCCTCAAGGCCAGTCGTGCGTCGAGCTTCGGCAGAAAAGGAAGCTGCTGTTAAATTAAATTGAACGTTCTTTCTCATTCTTTGTACTCTTTTTCATGTCATCCTTTGCTTTCTCGTGTCAGCTGAATACAGGAGAAAGTAAAGCATGCCATAGTACCATATGCTCTTTTCTAATGCAAATTTATAGGAAAGTAAGAAAAATGAAGCACGTGAAGTTTGTGCCGCGGTTGCGGCACTTTATCACCAATTGCCAGGAATCTGCTAGATTTGGAATATTCTACTATAGGATTCTATAATCCGCCAGATGTCCACTCATTGTAGTAGAATATCGCATATTCTAGCTGTGACGGCACCAAGGCACGCTATATAATAGATCTGAGAATATACTAAACTTGGGTGTACCCGTTCTTTAATATACTCTGCGCGCGACCGAGCGGTCGCCGAGGCGGGCGGCTGGCCGCCGCCGGCCAGCCGCCGGCCCCACACTGCGGTACTGGAGGTACGTGAGACTGATTGAAAATCATTGCGTGACTGTTGGTGATGCAACCGCTTGAATACTTGGGAAAGTAGCGTGTATGAAGACCGGTCCGTATATAAGTTGAAATATCTGTTGCCACTGCTGCCTCTTGGAATATCAGAACTTGGAACTTGAGATGAGAGACTGAGATGTTGTATGAAGATGTGACTGCCGAGATGTATGAAGATGTGGGATGGCCGTTTGAATCGTGTGTGAAGCAGTTAAAGCTGTCTAGCCAAATATGGCTATTGTAATGAATCGTCTGTCACGCTGCACTATTGAAACTTGGATGACTATCGCCATTTAATCGCTAATTAATTGCACAATATAAAAGTGCTGGATTTTGAGGTGCCTGTCAAGATGGTCGAATCAGAGCTCGCAGATTGAGACACAGAACCATTGAACATAACCGGGGTATTTAATATCGCCAACGTCGAGGTCCATAAACTATTCACGTAGCCAAAAGAAGTTTGCCCCCGACATAAATCGGAAGTAACAAGCAGAGGGGCAGGGACAAAACTTCTCTACATAGCGCAAAAAGTAGCACGTCACGACCCAATCTAGATCAGGTATTTGCTCTTAAATACTTCTTACAAATCAGGAGCGTATGCGTGAGTTTGCAGAGAAATGCCAGTTATACAGCATCATTTGGAGTGTTCAGCACGGCCGTACGGGCCCGCGCCCCGCCGACCGTGTTCTGCCAATTTGCTAGACCACCAGCTCAACCTGGACGATAACGTTACGGAAACGTTGAAGTGTCTTGGCATGTCGTGTCGGAACGGCCCGCTTATCAGATTAGCTCGCTACTGTTCCAACCGGGCAGCCATGTGACATAGCCATGACTGAAAGCTGCATTGTTCGAAGTGTTAACTGGGGTCCAAATAGTTTCTTCCTGCCGCCTCCATCGGCGCCCCCCCCCACACACACACAACAACAAAAAATATTCAGTTAATTTAATGGTGACAAAACTCACGATTCCAAACATAATAACTATTACTCTCCAATTTCTAGCCGAAATATATATCAACTGCAACGAGGATCAAAAAGTTGTTTTACGCAGCGGAGCAAGTACGTGAGGCACTTGTTTTATTGACCATCTATGCAAGGAATGTGAAACGGCTCACAGGTTCATCGGCGACGGCTTCGGAATATTTTCACCCCTGGCGGTGAATATTGTAGTAATGGCAGGGTACGCCGAAGTAATGTGTATGTTGAGCTGCTCTCTGGACCTACGGCGTACGATGGGATTCGGGTCGCTATTTGAAGTTTGAAGTTTGAAGTTATTGAAATTTGAAGACTTAATATTGGCGGTATTTTGAGAGTTGGCGCTTGCCACATGTGGGTGGCTCTCGGTGTAAAATATGTGGGCGGTTGCCACTTCATCTATTGGAAACGGCACTGCTTTTTAACATCCCTGGCCTCTCCATGGGCTTAGAGGTCGTTTACGTAACACCGGAAACCCTCCGCTTCGGCCCGGACCGTCTCGGTAGCTCGGTGCTCCTTTATCGACCTGGGCCCGATGTCAGCTCTGAGCCCCTCTCCATCAGCGTGAGCCAAAGCCGACCGAGTAGCTCTACACGTCCGGCTCGGGACGCCCTTCGTCGGCTCAAGGACCCTCTGTTACGGCTCAGGACACTCCATCCAGTCCGAGTGTCATCTTTCAAAACATTGGGTCCCTTCTATTACACAAGGGGCCCCCTGTACGGTTTTGGTCCCTTCCGTCGGACCAGGGGCCCTTCATGCCAGCTCTAGGCCCTCTCCGGAGGCCAAAGAGACCTTTCTGACGGCCCGAGGTCCCCTCAGGCAACTAGGGTCATCTCAGGGGCCCTCTGTAGATTCCACTACGTGTTACAGTGGATAGTCCGCGGGTGCCAGCCACGGAACATTCTGGCAAGCTTGACGCCGTATGAATTATGTCAGCCATTTGTGTTAGCCCAAACGTATTGCCCACACACAATTTCCTACGAACTTTCGATATCTATCGTGATCCAATCACTATGCCACATGACAGGGACGGATACAGGAATTGTCATGAGGAGGGCACATTTCCTCGGAGAGGCGCCTTAGGCGGAGGAATTCGTTGATCTGTGGACTCGAGCTAACCGGACCGGCGTCACTGTTCCATGGGGGTCACCTGACCCCAATCCCCAATCCCCCCTACCCTGTGCCTATCTGACCCTGTCACATGAGTGTCGCCATCTTGTACGAGGCCGCACAGGACGGAATAATGGACTGCTCTACTTTGAGGTTGCGCCATCTTTAAACACAGGACGGAATAATGGACTGCTCTACTGAAGTTCGAGTGTTCATGTCGCCATCTTGTACTAAGCCGCACAGGACGGAATAATGGACTGCTCTACTGAAGTTCGAGCGTTCATGTCGCCATCTTGTACGAGGCCGCACAGGACGGAATAATGGACTGCTCTACTGAAGTTCGAACGTTCATGGCAGAATCCACAAAATATTGGCGCGAATTCCGTGGGGATCTTTCAGCTTCCAACCGCGGTCACGGTTCATTGCCGCCTAGTTAGCGGAACGCATACCATTGTTCTGAAGAAAAACAAGGTTTTCGATTAGTTCCTACTTTGTATCGATGTGGTCACTAATTGAAAGCTTGACTTTTTCATTGGACGCTATTTGTTATTGTTGTTCCACCTGCGTATTGCACGCAGGTGGAAATGAAAAGGTATCGCATGTGCTATTCTTCTCAGTGCATCGTATATTGAAGAACATGTGACGACGGCATGTCACAGGCTGGACAACGGCTGGACATTCATAGATAGATCAGAGACTAACCAGAGAGTGATAAGATACTTAGCAGGGACTGGTCCCAAGAGGACGAGACTGACCAGAGAGTGACGAGATAATAATCAGACACTAACCAGAGATGGATTGGGAAACTAACTAGCTACTTAACAGCAGAAGCTGACCATTGAATTGCGAACGACTAACCACGGATGCACAACACCTTCTGACAGACATTGTACTCGAGTCAAGTCTGACAGACTAGTCTGACAGACAAGTCTGACATACATTGTACTCGAGACACCGACAAGTCAACTGATGGTGGGGTCAGGAAGACCCGGCCACGCCTGGCCTCATCTACCAATCTCCCCAGATGCCCCCAGCCCACAGACGTCCATTGAAGCCCTTGGCCCGAGACTGGATGAAGCCGTCGAAACCGGTGAGGAGGTCGCTGATGAAGCCTCGGCTCAGCGTCACCGAACCGCCCGATAGCTGAGGAATAGGTCACGGTTGGGTTACACCACCATGATACAGTGACGGTTGGGTTACACCGCTGCGACACAGGTGGCGGCGAGGTTACACAGCTGCGACCGGTACCGGTGGGGTATATCGCTGCGACACCGGTTCCGGTGAGGTTACACCACTGCGACACCGGTATCGATGGGGTTACACAGCTGCGACACATGCATCGGTGAGGTTATATCGCTGCGACACCGGTGTCGGTGAGGTTACACCACTGCGACACCGGTATCGGTGAGCGACACATGTGTCGGTGATGTTATATCGCTGCGACACCGGTACCGGTGAGGTTACACCACTGCGACACCGGTATCGGTGGGGTTACACAGCTGCGACACATGTATCGGTGAGGTTATATCGCTGCGACACCGGTACCGGTGAGGTTACACCACTGCGACACCGGTGGTTAACACACACATCGGTGATGTTATATCGCTGCGACACCGGTACTGGTGAGGTCCCACGCGACACCGTATCGGTGGGGTTACACAGCTGCGACACATGCATCGGCGAGGTTATATCGCTGCGACACCGGTGTCGGTGTGGTTACACCGCTGCGACACATGTGCTGGTGAGGTTAAACCTCTGCGACACATGTGCCGGTTGGGTTACACAGCTGCGACACAGGTGACGACATGATTACCATGCTGAAACTTAGGTAGCGCCGAAAATACACAGCTGTAGTATAGGTCAGGGTAGAGGTTACGCGGTTGCGGTATAGGTAATGGATGGGTTTTACAGCTGCGAAATAGGTCACGGTGAGGTTACACCGCTGTGACATAGGCTATGGCGACAGCTGAGTAGCTGAGCTGAGCCGCAAATGTTGGCAATGATTGCACAACGTGGCTGCGTATTGACGCCGATGTCAGCCGACGTCAGCCGATGACGCCGATGACGCCGATGTCAGCCGTATTGACGCCGATGTCAGCCGATGTCAGCCGATGTCAGCCGATGACGCCGATGTCAGCCGTATTGACGCCGATGTCAGCCGATGTCAGCCGATGACGCCGATGACGCCGATGTCAGCCGTATTGACGCCGATGTCAGCCGATGACGCCGATGTCAGCCGATGACCGCAGGACGACCCTACCGCAGGATTGAGCGGTAGGGTCGCTCACCATCGGCTGGCATGGAACCTACGATGGCCACTCGAACCACGAAGGTAGACGAGGGAATTCAAGGTGCAATTTCCTTGTAATTATGAGACTTTCTGCTTACATAGAGTGTTTTTGTAATATATTTTGAGCCATATTTGTGTTGTCACATGCGGAAAATGGGATGACCTGTCATTTCCTAAACGTCAGGTGCCATGCCTGCCGACCGTTTCGTGATCATGACGTTCACACTCACGTCCAACGAGCTGAGGAAGCTGGGCACCACCTTCTGGAGCGGAAGGTTGACGCGGAGCAGCCGCGGCAGCGCGTAGTAGCGCAGCGCCAGCAGCGGCAGGATGTCCTGGCGCAGCACGCTCGTCGACAGGTAGTTCCCGAGTACCAGCGGGATCTGCGGCACAACACGACAGGTGATCCCCGAGTACCGGCGGGATCTGCGGCACAACACGACAGGTAGTCCCCGAGTACCGGCGGGATCTGCGGCACAACACGACAGGTAGTCCCCGAGTACTGGCGGGACCTGTGGCACAACACGACAGGTGATCCCCGAGTACCGGCGGGACCTGCGGCACAACAGGTAGTCCCCGAGTACTGGCGGGATCTGCGGCACAACACGACAGGTGGTCCCCGAGTACCGGCGGGATCTGCGGCACAACACGACACGTAGTCCCCGAGTACCGGCGGGATATGCGGCACAACACGACACATTTCGTGGACAGCATCTGTGGCGAGGGATCTCCTTTTGTGGACGGTATCTTGGGCAGAGAGTGTACTATCGTGGATGGAATCGAGGAAGAATGCTTCAGATGGACGGGATCCAAGCTGGTGACCTCAGATCGTGGATAGGATTTTGGCTTTTCACCTCAGATCGTGGAATAAGTCTGTACTGGGACACCCTAGATCATGGCTGATATCTGGATAGGACCCGTCAGACTGTGGACGGGATTTGGACTGGTCGCCTCAGATCGGGAATGGAATCTGCGGTAAGATGCCACAGCTCGCTGACGATAACTGCGGCGGCACACCTCAGATCGTGGATACGGTCTGTAGCAAGCCTAAGATCGTGAGCTGGACCGGCGAATTTCAGCTGTCAGATCCCTACAGTGACGGAAGCCTTTTCACTGTTAATTTCGACTTGCGAAGCGCGCCGAAATGGGCACCACTGGTACGACGCGGGGGGGGGGGGGGCTATAGCCTCCCTATCCCCGCGCCCCTCTGGTTGCGACTTGTGCTGCTGGCATTTAATAGCTGAAGGATGTCATTTTGAGGAAGAGATCATCGCCACTGTATCCCAGTGGCCAATAGCCATGCACACTGGTATAATTGTGCGGCATTGTTATGGAATCCGTGTACGGTGTTACCGTGGCATCAATGTGCAGAGTTGGCATGGTGCCAGTGCATGCAGAGTTGTCGTGGTATCAGTGTATGCAGAATTGTCGTGGTATCAGTGTATGCAGAGTTGTCGTGGTATCAGTGTATGCAGAGTTGTCGTGGTATCAGTGTATGCAGAGTTGTCGTGGTATCAGTGTATGCAGAGTTGTCGTGGTATCAGTGTATGCAGAGTTAGCATGGTATCAGTGTATGCAGAGTTAGCATGGTATCGGTGCATGCAGCGTCACCATGGGTCAGTGTGCAGGGTCACCATGGGCCACCATGGGTCAGTGTACAGCGTACAGCGTCAGTGTGCAGGACCACCATGGGTCAGTGTGCAGGGTCACAATGGGTCAATGTACAGGGTCCCCATGGGCCAGTGTGCATGAGCAGCATGGGTCAGTGTGCAGGGTCACCATGGGTCAGTGTGCAGGACCACTATGGGTCAGTGTGCAGGGTCACAATGGGTCAGTGTGCAGGGACACCATGGGTCAGTGTGCAGGGTCACAATGGGTCAATGTACAGGGTCCCCATGGGCCAGTGTGCATGATCAGCATGGGTCAGTGTGCAGGGTCACCATGGACGAGTGTGCAGGGTCACCATGGGTCAGTGTGCAGGGACACCATGGGTCAGTGTACAGGGTCACCATGGGTTAGTGTGCAGGGTCACCATGGGTCAGTGTGCAGGGTCACCATGGACGAGTGTACAGGGTCACCATGGGTCAGTGTGCAGGGTCACCATGGGTCAGTGTATAAGGTCACCTGGATGCTCTCGACCACGGTGCGCAGGTTGGGGATGAGCAGCGTCGATGCGGTCTGCACGAACTGAGTGGCCGGGATGCGCTGCGAGTGTAGAAAGTCGACCAGACCGCCGATGACAGTGGTGGGCTGCACCAGGCCCGTCAGTCCCAGCTCAGTCAGGCTGGGCTGCAGCGTCTGTAGGGCCAGGTCGGGTCAGGAGACGCCTCACGTTGTCACTTGAACACGTGGGTAGTTTCCCAGAAGATGCAGCCTGCTGGAACAGGCTAGACTCTTCCGAGTAAACAGGGGCCCCACAATTACACTCGTGTATGAAATTGTAGCGTGTTGTACATTACCGTCAGGGCGATACACTTATAATGTTGTTCAGGGGCCAGTAACCCGCTGGCCGTCGATTTCATAACATTGATCAGGGGCAGCAATGTGTTGGATGTGGGTTTTTAAAAGTATCCAAAGCTATGAGTGGCAATTCAATCTCAGACAGAACTGCATCTACCAAAATGATTGGGTGGCTCAAGCAGGTGCAAAGCAGATCTGCTCTAGTGACCTTTCATGCGTCTTATGAGTACGGATTAAAATCATGGAAGTCACTGGGGGATTGGAGCTCCGAATTAGATGGAAAGTTCTACTCTGACACACGGCTGAATTACGTTTCTGTAATTTGCCCTTCCCTTACTGCAGTAAGGGAATGACAAGCCAACGTGCACACCAGAGAACTGGCACGATGAGTAGCGCTGGCGGCATCGCACAGGCGGAAGACACACGCCGCTGTATGTGGCGTCTCCAGCCGCAGACCCGGCCTTACCTCAACCACTGTCGAGGTGGTGCTGCTGCCACCCAGGGTGATCCTGTGGAAGCCCACCGGTACTGGAGTGAGTCTGAGGGTTTGCAGTCGCGTGTAGAGTACGTCCAGGGCGGGCAGGCTGGTCACTGTCAACAGAGAACGCCTGCCAGGTCAGCTCAGGGTCGGAGGTCAACACTCACACCATCATCGGCTGCCCACGTGGCACCGTCCAGGGTGGGCAGGCTGGTCACTGCGAACACAAAACGCCCGTCAGGTCATCTCAGGGTCAGAGATCAACACTCACATCGTCGTCGACTGCCCACGTGACACGGTCCAGGGATGTCAGACTGGTAACTGTGAACAGAGAACGCCTGCCAGGTCAGCTCAGGGTCGGAGGTCAACACTCACACCATCATCGGCTGCCCACGTGGCACCGTTCACATTTTGAAACAAATGTCCGCTCTGTGGTGTCTCCAAGCTCGGCTTGTAATGTAGCGTTTCCAAGAAGTATTCTCGCACACCATCAGTAGGCCAAGCTTTGTAGAGCAGGCTTGGTTAATTACTGTAGTTTGAACTTCATTTGGCAGCAGGTGGATCGATTTGATGGAATAATTTCCATCTGCATAGTCCAGCTGCTATGCGCCAGGTTCACTATTCTAGTATTTGAAAAGCAAACATTAGAACTTTCCCTACCTTTATCAGAGTACGCGTCTGCATCGCTAAGCTATTTGGAGGAACTGTGGTATTGCCACCAAAAGTTGCAAACAAGGGCAGGGAGTACTTATCCGACACATGAATAATTAACAGACGCAACTTTGAACATGAAGATGATTCTACAGTGATAAATCATTCGTGAAATAGAGTGGAATACACCACTTTCTGAGCACTGAATAGATATCCTTTCCAAGGACGTATCGACATCGTGCTTGTTGATGTGTGCTTATGAAGTCTCCATGACTCGCTTCTATGAGCATGTTGCGTATAAGTAGCATGCTTATGCTCACCATTACGGATTGATTAAAAAAAACATATCGTGGCACAATTCCAGATACAGAGATTATCTATGACGTGGTGTGTGAAGCAATGCGATCTGTTGGAAACATTACATTGTGATCTGCTGGTAGCATTACATTGCAATCGTTATCGTTAACACAGGTATTCATATATCAGGTGTCTCTAAAATTAAACCAAAGACACGCACTGATAAGTAAACTATTGACTCAAATTGAGCTTGAAGGACTGAAACGATATTTGAATTGGTATGCTTCCGTGGCAGATTTATACATCCTACTGCACTCGTTTCGACAGCTCACACCTGACGAAAAACCGTCATGTTAAAAACGGTGTTTCTTGAACACCATGTGGGCTGAATGCTGTGAATGAATAGTGGCTAACCTGCCTTGTGCAGACAGGCGATATTTATTTCAGAACGTGGCTAGCCTGTTGCCAAATCTAGTTCACATTACAGAAATGAATTAAACCAGTTCTGCTGCATGTTGCGTCTTAAATCTGTCTCCCTAACAGCTTAGTCAAGCAATGACATCGTACAAGATCAGTTGGGCACAACCTATATTTGGATTTAAAAAAAAAATTAAACATTGGCATTTAGGTGCATACGAACAACATTTTGTGACATCAATTGAGGAGGGTGGAGGGCAAGTACTCATTATTTATGGGGTTCTCAAGCATTCGGAGTTGAGCAATCCTGTATGATCCAATGTGGAGTATTGCAAGCAATGTGGCGATAAATGCAGAGACCCCTTCAAAAGTTACCACATACCACTCCTGGGTCCATGGTAGTGCATGACGAATGCATCCCGTGAAGAAACGCAAAAGGACCAATTGAAACTGTCAAAATGCATCAGAGAACTTGGAGTAAGCTCACCGTCTCAAGAGAGCTAGCCTCCGGTGAGAGGGTGAGCTTCGTAGAGAACTTGGAGTAAGCTCACCGTCTCAAGAGAGCTAGCCTCCGGTGAGAGGGTGAGCTTCGTAGATAATTTGGAGTAAGCTCACCGTCTCCAGAGAGCTAGCCTCCGGTGAGAGGGTGAGCTTCGTAGAGAACTTGGAGTAAGCTCACCGTCTCAAGAGAACTAGCCTCCGGTGAGAGGGTGAGCTTCGTAGAGAACTTGGAGCAAGCTCACCGTCTCAAGAGAGCTAGCCTCCGGTGAGAGGGTGAGCTTCGTAGAGAACTTGGAGCAAGCTCACCGTCTCAAGAGAGCTAGCCTCCGGTGAGAGGGTGAGCTTCGTAGAGAACTTGGAGTAAGCTCACCGTCTCAAGAGAGCTAGCCTCCGGTGAGAGGGTGAGCTTCGTAGAGAACTTGGAGTAAGCTCACCGTCTCAAGAGAGCTAGCCTCCGGTGAGAGGGTGAGCTTCGTAGAGAACTTGGAGTAAACTCACCGTCTCAAGAGAGCTAGCCTCCGGTGAGAGGGTGAGCTTCGTAAAGAACTTGGAGTAAGCTCACCGTCTCAAGAGAGCTAGCCTCCGGTGAGAGGGTGAGCTTCGTGTACTCACGATATCCTCCAGTGGCATACAGAAGATGGCTGCCACAGAAGCTGTTGAAGGTCGATATAGAGTTGGGCGCCACCAGACTAGTAGCAAGACGAACATCAATCAACGCCAGGGGGTCCTGTCAAACAGAGTCCAGGGAGCATCAACAAACGCCAGATGGTTCTGGCTTCTGACCACCAGCGACCACTGACCAACAGCTACCACTAACCAGTAGCTGCCACTGACCAGCAGCTGCCACTGACCAACAGCTGCCACTGACCAACAGCTGCCACTGACCAACAGCTGCCACTGACCACCAACTACCATTGACTAACAGCCACCACTGGCCAGCAGCTGCCAATGACCAACAGCTACTACCGACCAGCAGCTGTCATTGACCAGCAGCTGCTATTAACCAGCAGCTGCTATTGACCAGCAGCTGCTATTGACATGCAGCTGCCACTGACCAGCAGCTGCCACTGGCCAGAAGCTGCTATTTACCAGCAGCTACCAATGATCAGCAGCTGCTATTGACCAGCAGCTGCCATTGACCAACAGCTATTACGTGGTAGAGCTGATGTTGAGCTGTAGTTGCCACTGAGCAGCTGGATATACTGACCAGCAGCTGGATATACTGACCAGCAGCTGGATATACTGACCAGCAGCTGGGCAGACGAGACGCTTCCCAGTCCGAGGCCGTGCACGTAGGAGAGAAAGCCTCGTTGGTAACCATCCGTGTAGAACACCGGCGGAAATGCGTCAAACACCGTCTCCAGAAAAGCCAGTCGCTGCGAGATAACCGGAACCTGAAACGGGCCATGCCAGGTTACGGGTGTTGCTGCTGGTGCTGTTATCGTACCAGAATAATCTGGTCTGGGTTTACCCAATGACTAACGCAATCACTTGGGGTAAGCTAGTAGACGATGGGCAAGTATGTAGAAAGGTTCCAAAATCAACCAAATCAACGGTGAGTCGCGCAGTCCAGTTGAGCGGCCAGCCCTGACCCGCTACACCAGGATTCAGCAGCATAGCTTTCCCGCCTTCCAGATGGAGCCGCAGACAGGATATTTTATCAGCTGGTGCTTTGACACTCGTCTCTAAAATAAATTTGCAAGCATTGTGGACATTTGGTAACTCCACTGCATTATATATCACAGTGCATACAGAATATCCTATTCCTTTCAGTGCAAACATTGGGAGTGGTGCCAGTTTGGCTCCCCAGCTGACTTGTTGCGAACCAGATAAAGAGACTTGACACGTAGCTTCATCCTTGAACTTCCAGAGCTACTTGAAGATTTTCTTCCACTTCTTGGTTGATTTTCTAGGTCATGCCAGGCAGGTATGTGCACAATCCAACGCTCGGTCCTCGCCATAGTTTTTAAACTCTAACCTGCACAGTCTAGACAAATGCGATTTCGTGCTTCAATATCGATCACGTAGAAAATGCTAGCATACACTGACACGTGCAAAGATCAAGACCACGGATCTGATCAACGTCAAGTATCTGAAAATACACAATGACCTGTCCAATCTGATGGTTTTTGACCCAGGCTGTTCTCGGGAAAAGGCAATGGTTGCCACCAAAGCAAAGCCGAATGGCGAATGGCGAGAAAACCTCATGATTTATAGATATATTGGAACTCTAAAACGCTTCTAAAATGCGCAATTTTCAACCAAATTCGGGGTACCTAACCACGTCGGAAATCGAAATCCGCATGCAAAATTATCCTGGCCTGGCATTTGCACTTCGCAAAAGTTCGTATTATAGCCTCGAGGGCCCTTGTCATGCGTGTACTCCCGGCACAGTTCAGGTCCTGCTTCAGTTTTCTGGCGTCATGGTGACTTGAAGCATGGAACACCACTGGATGCCATGATTTGCCACTACGTGTATTCCGGATTTTAGGAATATTAATGAATTACAACATAGGTGCAAAAACATTTATATAGTTTGAGTTTCCATTTCATCTAGTGGCCTGACGTATGGTTGTTTTTGCGTTCTTGTTTTATGTCATTTGTCTATGCACTTACATGTAACCAATTACTCTATCTTGTATAGTCTCTTCATGGCAAGTGATCCATTGTGTATCTACAAACCGCATAGAGATGAAGTCGTGACACGACTTTGACCTACCATCGCTTCGTGATCGCAAAATAGCCGAAAACATGCATGCAACAGTGAACAGTGAATAGTGAGCAGTGAACAGTGAGTAGGGAACAGTGAGTGGTGAACAGTGACCAATGGAAGGTGAGAAGTGAACAGCCGCCCCGGTAGCTCAGTTGGTCAGAGCGCTGGCCTGCACTAGTCTCCCCTGTCTTGGCAACGCAGGGTTCGAGTCGCTTCACGCGCTCGCATTTAGCCGCTGGCTGGGAGGGTCAGCTGCCAGCTGGCCCGATAAGGCCGGGGACGAGCTACTGGGCGGCCGTGTCGGTGCATTGACGGCACGTTAAACTTTCGGTCAAAATTCTGCCGTTGAACTGGAATCCATGGATCGGGTGGTGGGGCAGGGTTCACGCTACAAGCTCTGCTCAGCAATAGAACCCTGGTTCATAAAGCCACCCCAGCAAGAACTCGCTTTTTTTTAATCAGTGGATAGTGAACAGTGAACAATGAACAGTGAACAGCGGACGGTGCAAACTAATCAGTAAGCAGTGAGTAGTGAACAATGAACAGTGAACAGTGAACAACGAGCAGTGAACAATGAGCACAAAACACTGCAACAGTATTTGCAGTGACCGACACCTGATGAACTCCAGCATGCCATATTTTTACATGATATTTGTCCAAAGAAGAACACAAACACAATTTGGATCATCTTAGGCAGGCTGCAAGACCATGTCAATGTCAAAAGTAAACTTTTGCTCTCATGCTCAGAATTTCCAACCAACCAATCATATCGCAAAATCTGAATATATTTCATGGAGCACATTGTCCTCCACAAGTGTACAGCGTTTCAGGTCGTTATCGGGTCAGATCACGAAGGTGGCACCCAAGATGTGCACTTCTGCCATCTCCACAGAAACCTGGAATTGTTTAAATCAATTGGGTACATTCTACAGCTAAGTTATACCACATGCTCTTATTAGATGAATTGCCATGTCTTGTGCGTGCATTTCAATGCTTGTACCCTCCCAATGCCATCCTAGGTGAATGACCGAGGTGACTCTGACTGACCTAAATTGATCTCTTTTTGTAAATAATTGACATATATAGTAGTTTTCAACGCTGAATTCCAGTTCAGCACCTTCAACACCTACGGCCAATGCACGTAGTACTATGATGTCGGTCATGTTATGTTAACGACCTAGGTGTCCTAGTGTGATCCATTTTGATTTCCTTGCAATCAACTGTCCAATTGTTTTCTAGGGTAATGATCAGTGGCATACCGAAGCGCGGGGGAGGGACAATAGAGGCAGTTGTCCCCCGAAAGGCTATGGGGCCCCAAGAATCACGCCGGACTTCGGAAAAATTTCGCAAGGCTCCCTAAAAATCCACCTGGAGCTAAAAAAAATCGCATTGGGGACCCTAAAAATCACATTGGGGTTCCAAAAGTCCCGCTGGGCCGACGAAAATGACGCTGGTGCCCCCAGAATCGCACACAGAACACTGATAATCACATTGGAGGCCCCAAAAATCGTTCAGGGGCCCTAAAAATGACGCTGGGCTTCAAGAGGTGGGACCGGAGCTCCTGAAAGCATCGCTAGGGCCTCCAAAATGTCGCCCCCCCCCCCACAAAAAAAAATCGCGCCGTGACCTCCGAAAGTCACGTTGGAGCCGAGTCGGTCGAGTCAGGGGACCATAGAAATCACGCTGGGGGCCCAAAAAGTCTCGTCGGGGCCCCTGAAAATGAAGCTGTGGCCCCAAAAAGATAGGGATCACGCTGGGACCCCCAAGATGTCCGACTGGGACCCCTGAAAATCATGCTGGGGGCCCAAAAAAGTCGTGCCGTGGTTTCGTGAAAATCACAACGGGGGCCTCAAAAGGTTGGGCCCTGACCACTGAAATTCACGCTAGGGGCTCAACAGGTCGCACCGGGGCCCCAAAAGTCTCATCGTGACCGTACAAAAAAATGAAGCCGGGGCAACGAAAAAAACAACCCGGACATGGAAAATCACTCTGGGATCCCAACAATCGCTATAAGTCTACAAAATGTGTTGGGCCGCCCAAAACGTGTCGAGGCCACTAAAACTCGTGCTAGGATCCGAACAGGTCACGACAGGCCCAACACACCGCACTTGGACCCAAAAATGTGACGCCGTTGCCCATGAAAATTCCACTGGGGCCAAAAACGCGCCGGAGCTCCACAAGTCGTAGCTGGTCTCCCAAAAATCAATTCCTACACGAAATGTCACTCTGCGGGCACAAAATTGCGTCGAAGATCCCACTCCCCACAAAAAAAATCGCGTCTGGCCCCGAAAGAAGCGTGTTGGGACATCGATAAAACGTACCCGGAGCCAGAAGAATCGCACCGGGGCCCGAAAATATCGCGCAAAGGCCTTACACAAAGCAGAACTCGACCCGGAAAAAAATCACAAAGGGACTCCAGCGAATCGACCCGAGCAAGTAATTCGGCAAATAATTCAGAACAGTTCACAAAAGAAAACTTCTGAAGGGCCTTTCTACTTTGAAAGGCGCCATCGGCTGAAAAAAAAATTGTTGAGCAACCGCAGTGGCATGCGAAAGACAAAAATGTTCCGCCCCGTCCCCACACCTGAAGGGATGGGTTCCCAAGAATCGCGCCGGGATCCCTAAAAATCTGTCTAGCCCCATATATTCGCGTCGGGACCCCATATATTCGCGTCGGGGCCCCATATATTCGCGTCGAGGCCACATAATTCGCGTAGTGGGCTCTAAATGAATACAGCGGACACCAAAAAAGCGTGTACCGAGCCGCCGAAGGGTTTCGAAGGGGCCGACCAAAATCGCGTTGGGGCCCAATTAAGTACAGCGTGCTTCGCGAACTCGCGCCGAGCCCCCAAATATTACGCTCGGTACCCAAAATTCCCGCCGGTAGCCAAAAAATTCGAGTGGGGGCATACAAATTCCCCTCTGCAAGCACAGCGTGGCCCCCAAAAATCGCATCGGGACTGGAGAAAAATCAAGTAGGAGGCCCAAATATCAGGAGAGATTCCGAAGAAAAATATTCGTCCAAACCAGGAAAATCGCTCTGGAGCCCCAAGTATACCACCTTAACAAAAATCGCGTACGACCCGGAAAAACGTACCGGAGCTCGAAACATCGCGGCGGGACACAAACCATTGCGCAGGGTGCCTGAAAAATCAGGTCAGGACTCGGACTTTAAAAACTCAGGTCACCAAAAATTGTGTCAAGCCCAGAAAACTGGCGTCCATTGCCCCCGGAACTAAGCGCCTGGGCCCGAAAAAGTAGCGCCGGAACCCCGAGAAATTATACCGGAGCCGCCCAAAATCATGCTGGGGTCTCACAAATGTGCGATCCGGAGCTTCAAATCACACCATCGGGACCCTAAAAGCACAGCCGGAGGCCGAACATGCACCGGGCCCTCCGAAGCGTGCCGAGTCTCGCCAAAAGCGTCAAGGTCTTAAACATGCGTTGCAGCTCTAAAGAAACACACCGGGAGGTCTAAAAAAAACGGAGGCCCGCCAGGCACACTGGGGCCATGAGACCCATAGGGGCCTCAAAATCAGCCTGGGACACTCAAAAAGCGACATGGTCTTAAAGCAAGAATAAACAGACCAGATACTAAATAAACACGTCGGGGTCTTCGAAAACGCGTCGATGCCTCAGAAATGTCATCGGTGCAAAAAAGCAACAAAACTCTAAAAAGGAGGCAGGATTTCAAAAACGTATCTGGCACCTTAAAAAATGGCTGGAGCCTTATAACACATCCGCAGACGAATAAAAACGCAGCAGATCCAAAAAAGAACACCTAGCTAGGGCCTTGGTTCGGTAGACAATCTGGGAGCATATTTAACAAAGAGATAAGGTGTATCGAAGCTCAGTGGGTCTCAGAATTTCTTAACCACCAGAAAATGTTGGAAGAAGAGAACTAATCATTGAACTAATTTTATCGAATTTTCCGAGCGAACCCCCATACGAAGCATTCCCCAGTCAAATTTGGCACAAGACTATCATGTGACAGCAATTAGCAAAACGTGGGAGGCCTAGCCGAAACCGGAGAATCACACGAAGTGTGGCGAATGCGCCGAATGCGCAAGGCGGGTGTACACGTGCACCAACGTTGGCGTTTTAGCCACATAGAGCTATTAACTGGAATGGAAATTGGGAAATTTTACATTTTTGAGTGATTTGCACAGGTGTAATTTCAGCAGTGTGAGGTGACTTATCAAGGGATACCAAAAGAAAAGCCTTCGCACAGGATGGGGGAGATGGGGTTGAAATCCGGTGACTCAGAAACGATGGTGATAACTTTGGCTCCCTCCACAGGACAACTAAATTGGTCACTAATTATTGTATTAATAAAAATAAACTGGACCCCTTTGAAAAATAGTGATCGAAATCCGTGAACTTTTTGAGAAATGGGGTAGGTGGGCCCCCTCCAAATACGCTTGCCCCACCTCTAGCGCAAATCCTAGGTACGTCACTGGTAGTGGTTAATGTTGAATTGCGAATTCACCACTTCATTTTCCCCAGAAATGTACAAATTACAGACATCGATGGAGTGTGACAAGTGTAGGTAACCCTGCAGGCAGATGTCCTTGCTTGATCAAATGTTAACACATACATCATCTTTCATCACGTTTCTGTGCACCATGTGCTGCAAAGCATCTTTCCAAGTACACGTGTCATAGTTTCATCCCTTTACCGGTCGCAGTTTGGAAGTTACGGTACAATTTTCTTCGAACACAGAAACAGCATATTGCTTCCCACGCCTCATATGCGTGGTCTTGACCCTGAAGTTGCAATTACATAGTACTGGCATATTCGTCAGACGTTCAAGGGGCTTTTTATGCAAAGTATTACGGGAAATTGTTCCTCGGTTATCGGATAGGAGTCGAAAACCGCCAAAATAGGGCTGTCGTCGGGCAAACCTCGAATTTTATCCCTTGGACCCATCCTGGAAGGTTGGCGGAACAAGGATACAAATGTCTGTACACCACTGAACAGATGAACGGTGGCCCACGCAACGATGAAAGCCACATTATCTCCATGATCCAGAACAAAAGTTGGAGGGGGCTACAATCCACGACCTCGGACTGAAGCAGCATGGTCTACAAGCGGCAGTGCTAGGATTAATTGGATTGCCTCGTTGATGTTAACCCGCGCCGTCTCTAGGGGGGGGGGAGGTGTTTAACGACCCCCCCCCCCCCTAAGGTTTTCCGCGGATAGTGGAAAAACGGCGCGTGGTAGCGCGCCGAAATGTGACATACCTTTTCCCACGTCAATTTGGCATGTTGTACCAAAATTTTGAAGTCAGGTCATCTAAGGTCAGCGAGTTAGTCTAGGTCAAGTGAGGTCACCTCCAAAAAAGTTCAACCAGTCGTCGCGCTTTAACGGATGAAGATATTTTAATGAAGCTTTCAGCATTTGCTTATCTTTAGGGATGCAACAAAACGCACAAGATGAATTTTTTTTCTCCGCTTCTGATTACTTATTTTGCACATTTGCCCATTAGAGCTAAAATCGATGATTCTGGCTAAAGTAAGCATTTTTTATGGGAGCAAGTTGACTTTGAACAACGTTTTTCGGTCCGCTCTACCAATTAGAAAAGAAAAATTAAAGATAACTTGAAAACTCAAAATTGTGAAACTTCCAAAAAATATAATTTTGATTTTGGGGTGGACACAAATTGTATGGCCCTGGTCGATTTCGCTTTCCCTTTCTGATTTCGAATAAGTTCTGTTTTTTCAAATCTCCTCCAAAATGAACTCCCCAGAGCAAAAAACATGATGTAAGTCCTGAAAACCTAGGCCCCTAGTGACGTCACTTTTGGAGGGGAATTTTTTGGGGGGTGGTGTCTAGCCCTACTCGTCGAGAGCTTTCCGGTGACACCCGATTCATTTTCGTGCCGCCCATAGTTTGGAAGAAGATAGAGGGGGGGGTGTTTATCCACCTCCCCCGAGACGGGGTGTGAGGATCTGACCGGAGAGACGGGGTTAATTTGACTTCCCCAAACCTCCCCAAGTTTAAGTTGAGCTTCTGGAGCCAGACCGGTAGCCAGACATTGGCGAGCACCTGCCAGCTGAACCCACCGCAGTGAGTTGCACTGCACGCAGCAGCTGTACGTGCGGCCTGTAGAAGATGGTACGGACGATGTGGACGGCGGCCAGGTGCGACACGCCCACATATCGCGCCTGCACCAGTCGCAGCGCGGGCACCACGTGCACCGGCAGCAGCACGCTCGACAGCGAGATGGTCGGCTGGGAGATGATGACGCCGCCGCCGTAGATGGAGCCGCCCAGCAGACCGGCCTGGTCGATCAGGTCACTGTCGTACGAGGCCAGCACGCCGGCTGCCAGAGATGCCAGCAGCACTCCTCGAAGCATGGCTGCGGAGTCGGCCGCGCCTCAGCGTCATATCACATCAGATCGCACTGTACCACACCACACCGTTACCGTACCACACCACACAGTACTATACTACACCACACCGTACCACACTACACCGTACCACACCACACCGTACCACACCACACCGTACCACACCACACCGTACCACACCACACCGTACCACACCACACAGTTATGTACCACACCACACAGTTATGTACCACACCACACAGTTATGTACCACACCACACAGTACTGTACCACACCACACCGTACCACACCGCACCGTACTGTACCACACCACACCCCTACCGTATCACACCACACAGCACTGTACTACACCACACCGCACCACACCACACCGTACCACACCACATCGTACCACACCACATCGTACCACACCACACCGTACCACACCACACAGTTATGTACCACACCACACAGTTATGTACCACACCACACAGTACTGTACCACACCACACCGTACCACACCGCACCGTACTGTACCACACCACACCGCTACCGTATCACACCACACAGCACTGTACTACATCACACCGTACCACACCACACCGTACCACACCACACCGTACCACACCACACCGTACCACACCACACCGTACCACACCACGCCGTACCACACCACACCGTACCACACCACACCGTACCACACCACACCGAACTGTACCGCACCACACAGTACTATACCACACCACACCGTTATCGTGCCACACCACACTGAACTGTACCACACCACACCGTACCACACCACACCGTACTGTACCGCACCACAGAGCATTGTACCACACCACACCGTTATCGTACCACACTACACTGTACTTTACCACACCACACAGTACTGTACCACACCACACCGTTACCGTACCACACCACACCGTTACCGTACCACACCACACATCACTGTGCCGCACCACACAGTACCGTACCACACCACACCGTGTCACACCACACCACACCTTACAACACCACATCCTAGCGTACCCCACCATAACGCACTGTGCCACACCACACAGTACTGTACCATATCACACAGTACTGTACCACACCACAACACACCACACCACAGCGTGTCGTACCACACCACACAGCACCGTACCACACCACACCGTTACTGTACCACACCACACAGAACTGTACCACACCACACCGTGCCGTACCATAACGTACCGTACCACAGCAAAACGTACCGTACCACAGCAAAACGTACCATACCACACCACACAGCACCGTACCACAGCACACCGTACCACAGCACATCGTACCACACCACACAGTACCGTACCACACCACACCCTACCGTACCACACCACAACATACCGTACCACACCACATCGTACCGTACCGCACCAAAACTGAGCATACGCCAACGGCGTTGCGTTACATGATCGACCCAACAACACAACACTACCATGAGCACCGACACCAACATCATGCCGATAATTACCAGCACCACACTAACACCAGCACCACACAGCACCGACACGAGCAACACATCGCACCGATGATCCATACCGCACCGATATACCACACCGATACCGATATAATCCTTGTAAAGATGGAGTGACGGAAGGTGAGGATTAAGTAAAATTGGGCGCTGTATGACCATCGTAGTCGATGCGCCCCTAAGCCCAAATAACCAACCAAAGATGGAGTAACGGAAGGTGAGGATGAAGTGATGGAACGTAGGGATGAAGTGACAAAAGGTGAGGATGAAGTGATATAACGTAAGGATGGAGTGACGGAAGGTGAGGATGAAGTGATGGAACGTAGGGATGAAGTGACAAAAGGTGAGTATGAAGTGATATAACGTAAGGATGGAGTGACAGAAGGTGAGGACAAAGTAATAGAACGGGAGGATGGAGTGACGGAATGTGAGAGTAAAGTGATAGAACGTAAAGATGGAGCGACGGAAGGTGAGGATGAAGTGGTGGGACATAAGGATGGAGTGACGGAAGGTGAGGACAAAGTAATAGAACGCGAGGATGGAGTGACGGAATGGGAGGATGAAGTGATGGAACGTAAGGATGGAGTGACGGAAGGTGAGAATGAAGTGGTGGGACATAAATATGGAGTGACGGAAGGTGATGATGAAGTAGTGGGACGTCAGGGTGGAGTGATGGAAGGTGAGGATGAAGTGCTGGGAGGTGGGGACGGGATTACGTAAGGTGAGGATGAAGTGGTGGGATACGGAAGTTACGAAGATACGAAGATAGGATATGAAGTGGTAAGATATGTAAGATACGTGGGATGAATATGGGGTTACGTAAAGTGGAGTGGTGGGAGGTGGGGATGTGGTTACGTAAGGGGAGGATGAAGTGGTGGTAAGTGAAGATTGTGCAGCCGTAAGTGAGAATGGTCCACACGTTGGGTTGGTTTCGATCACCTCGGTGAGTGAAGCCACAATCACACCTGACAGAACTTCTGGCTGCAGTACTCAGCGTCTGGTCCACCACACCGCCTACCTCAATATGCAGTACTCAGCGTCTGGTCCACCACACCGCCTACCTCAATATCTGATGACGTTGCTTCGCCGACGACCTGGTGGCACGCACTCTATGGTCTGTGGTCTCTGGTCTGTGGTCTGTGGCCCAGCCAGCCGCCGACATTTATACGGCGTCCGCCACCGCGGCGCCGACAAGTTGACAGTTGGAGACGAGGGTGCAACTGAGAAGGGGACGCAGCGGCCAGGTGTCACCTGTCGCGGGGTGGTCGGGCCCACCACCGTCTGGCATCGCTACGCGTTTTCAAAGGTCAGAGGTGGCTGGGGCCACACTGCCTGACAAATGTTACGGCATATCCACCGACGGGAGAACAAACAGGGCTCAACGGCCACAGGCGGTGTCGATGGCGAGTCTGGGTGGCGTTGGTTACCGTGTTGGTTACGGGTGACAGGGCTGACTCGTGGCGGTGCAATAATGCCCAAACGACTGGTGCTATAATGTCAATGTTGACTGGCGTGAGTGAGGACAATTCCGTGCCGTCGTGGTAAAAAGAGACTTATCGTATGTACCATGCAAATCCTTATTAGGGGCATGGCAAGCACGTGCTGAATGCATCATATCATGTTTTCAGCACGTGCCGCTCAGAGCTATGTCGCCCGAGCTAATGCAACATCTTCATTTTCATCTACATCATTCGCTTTCATTCGCATTAATAATCTATATTGTATAATCATTAAGTTTCAATTCCATCCTTCGCTTTCATTTGCATTATTCATCTCTATTTTTGCTCCTTCATTTTCATTTCCATCATATCGCAAAAGCAATGTGCACCGATCTCGAGTAACATCTGTTATCCTGATGTCACTACGAGAGCGGAACTGCATCAATTGGTCCAAAGTATCATACACATTAAACAGATCAGTCGAATGGCCTTTTTGTTGCTTTCTTCTCTGTCTCGGAGATATTGAATTCCTCACCCCACGTTCGTCAAGCGTTGTGAGTGCAGCATTTTCAAACATCCTAACTGAGAGGCGATTTCCACCATACATCCTCGGCTCGAATACATCCACCCAGATAGGGGCGCAGCAAGGGTTTTCTTAAGGGGGAATGGTGACGGCCAAAAAAATAATGTAAAGAAACAGAGATCGCTTTCGGCGTGAGAAAAGCGCAGACAATTTTGGTTTTGCATGGTGAAATCAGCAAAACGTCTTGATTGATCTAGTGTACGTTTGGTGGCTAAGGAGGACTGGAATATGTACATAGTCTTGGTGAAGTCACCAAAAATCAACTGGCAATATTGTTAAATATTCCAGGATCTTCCTGGTTTACCTTCTAAAATCGAGGGAGTATGCCTGGGCAAGGTGATGGTAGCAACTACCTCTCAGAAGAATATAAAGCCCCACCTCTGAAGTTGCTTCTCACTGTTCTCAAATTAACTAGTTATTTCCATGAGCCTACCTTGTGTCCAGCTCTACCCTCCACGACATAAACGTACATCTGAAGTTCATATTCCTATTGAAGAGCGTTGAGCCGCTGCTGGTGCGCTCTGCGCTCCTCCGCTGTTTTCTGAGTTTTACCAGCCCGACACCAGTGTGGTGACGTCAATGTTGCCGGACTTTGTGATGAGTGTTCTGTGTGGATCTGCCGCTGTTTTCTGAGTTTTACCAGCCCGACACCAGTGTGGTGACGTCATTGTTGCCGGACTTTGTGATGAGTGTTCTGTGTGGATTGTCTTGTGGTTCGCGTTGAGAGATCAATGAGAGCAGACTTGAAGATAGTAGGTAAGAAGAAACGAACATAGCATCAAACGAGCATCCAGCGAGGCAAGACGAGATTCCGGAGCTGGCTTGCAGAGATGATGAGAAGCGGCAGAAGGCAAAGTTGAATTAAATTGCCAGTTCGGAAGGTGCCAATTTTGGTGCATGGGGTGCAGTGGGTGGGACTCGTCATCGCACTTTTGGCAATGGACAATGAAAAGAACTCACACATATACCCTCTTTTAAACGTTGTATTTGTTTTCCTCTCTTTAATGTAATGTTTTGTCTGGCCGGTTTTTTTGTTTCTATTTGAAGCATTTTTACATTTTTCATTGATGGCTTCTCCATTTCGGTTAGTTTTTACTGGAGTGCTATTTTTCTCCTTTTTTCGTATTCATGCTCTTGTTCGTTCCCTTTCTTTTCCCCACAGTTTATAAATGCAAGTAGAAGAGATGTTTTTGTAGTGCTGAGTAGTATTTTTTTTGTGTAGAGTGGTGATGCTTATTGTGGTGTTGTTCATGGTACAGTCAGCTGTGATATGTTATCCTTCGTTGGTGTATTTGGTGCACTGCAGGAGTTGGTGTATTTGGTACACTGCAGGAGTTGGTGTATTTGGTACACTGCAGGAAAAAGGCATGTAGTGCTTTGTGGTCGAGGATTATTTAGCATCTATATCACCAGTGATGAACAGCTTAACTGATAGCAGCATAGCAGATTATTGTTGATTCTCCCAGAAGGTTTCGTTTGAGACCATCGAATTCTCATCCCATGTGCACATTTCAGAGTTCAACCGGGCCACGCATGTTAGTAAAGCACAATCAGCGTTGTAGCTTATATTTGGGTCGAGATGCCCCCGTATAGTTTACAACACGCCAGCTTGACAACACAAAATATACATCGCCATTGTCCGGGCTTCCAGCATCGAAACAACGCAGCGCAGCATATAGAGGCACACTTTTCCCTTCAATATTCTACGGGGAAACCATGCACCAGCTTCACTGAGACGCCAGCATCGACCGGCCGTCTGACTGCCTGGCCATGCAATTTTGGTTACATGTAGTGATGCAAAACAGCGCCGGTTTACACACAGCCACAATAAGCCACATGTACTCGCAATTGACTTGGTTACGTCCAGCGGGTATTTGATACAACGCTACATTAATGATAGGAGATGTAGAGAAATTATGGGCATCAGAGAGCCGCTCCAGAATTGCCGACCGTGACAGGTGGGCGGCCCATTGCCGACCGTGACAGGTGGACGGCTCATTGCCGACCGTGACAGGTGGACGGCCCATTGCCGACCGTGACAGGTGGACGGCTCATTGCCGACCGTGACAGGTGGGCGGCCCATTGCCGACCGTGACAGGTGGGCGGCCATTGCCGACCGTGACAGGTGGGCGGCCCATTGCCGACCGTGACAGGTGGACGGCTCATTGCCGACCGTGACAGGTGGACGGCCCATTGCCGACCGTGACAGGTGGACGGCCCATTGCCGACCGTGACAGGTGGACGGCTCATTGCCGACCGTGACAGGTGGACGGCTCATTGCCGACCGTGACAGGTGGGCGGCTCATTGCCGACCGTGACAGGTGGACGGCTCATTGCCGACCGTGACAGGTGGACGGCCCATTGCCGACCGTGACAGGTGGACGGCCCATTGCCGACCGTGACGGTGGGCGCCATTGCCGACCGTGACAGGTGGACGGCCCATTGCCGACCGTGACAGGTGGGCGGCCCATTGCCGACCGTGACAGGTGGACGGCTCATTGCCGACCGTGACAGGTGGACGGCTCAATGCCGACCGTGACAGGTGGCGGCCACCTACGGCGGCCCATTGCTGACCGGACAGATGGCGGCCCATTGCCGACCGTGACAGGTGGGCGGCTCATTGCCGACCGTGACAGGTGGGCGGCCCATTGCCGACCGTGACAGGTGGACGGCTCATTGCCGACCGTGACAGGTGGACGGCTCATTGCCGACCGTGACAGGTGGGCGGCCCATTGCCGACCGTGACAGGTGGACGGCTCATTGCCGACCGTGACAGGTGGGCGGCCCATTGCCGACCGTGACAGGTGGACGGCCCATTGCCGACCGTGACAGGTGGACGGCCCATTGCCGACCGTGACAGGTGGACGGCTCATTGCCGACCGTGACAGGTGGGCGGCCCATTGCCGACCGTGACAGGTGGACGGCTCGTTTACATTAGCATATACAGATTACGCTCGTCGCCGCCAGATGCTGGGCATTGGCACGCAAAACAGCGAGACAACAGCGGCCATTGCCACCGCACGGTACACACGGTGTCGCGGTGTATGGCACCACACGGTACCGCACGGTACCGCACGGGCGCTGGTGTGCGCCACGTGCGACACGGCCACTGAAGGGAACAGTACTCGGGCAGCCTGCATCACCACAGTGCCAACTGGCACCGATACAGTGCCAACTGGCACCGATACAGTGCCAACTGGCACAGCTACAGTACCAACTGGTACCGCTACAGTGCCAACTGGCACCGATACAGTGCCAACTGGCACCGATACAGTGCCAACTGGCACCGATACAGCGCCAACTGGTACATCTACAGTGCCAACTGGCACCGATACAGTGCCAACTGGCACAGATACAGTGCCAACTGGCACCGATACAGTGCCAACTGGCACCGATACAGTGCCAATTTGTACCGCCATAGTGCCAACCTGTCAAGTCTAGCCAACCTGTTATGCCCACCAGCCAGCCTGTTTTCTCTCTCAGCCTTGACCAACCTATCTGCCAGTCCTGACCAGCCTACCCCTCAGCCCTGATCAGCCTACCTTCCAGTTCTGACCAGCCTAACTCCCAGTCTCAGCCTACCGCAACGGGACGCGAATGCACCACAACACGACGCTACTGTGCCACAACACGACACAACACCACACCACACCACTGTGCCACGACACAACACAACACCAATCACGATCATGTGACATTGACACACCACTGACATCCTTTAGGTCCCCGACGATAAAGCCCAGCTGGCTGAATTAAATGGTTCTTGGACGCCATCCAAGCATATCATAACAATGTCTTAGCCTTTTTGGCCTGCATCCGAAGTATGGCGGGTTACCCTGCAGATGTCAGCCAACACCTTATGGAGGCCACCATCAGCTTCAAGGGTATCCAGCACCATAACTAACACACCACTCGCCAACATGCGTAGGCTATCAGGATCCTACAGAGGGAGAGTTCGTGCATCCACAGAACACAATGCGTTGAACGATAGGTCATTGTCTCCAAGAGGCATCTGGACACAAGCTACTGTCGGTTTTAATGTCGCTATAATTTTTTATCCGAGTACACCTCAGAAGGCAAATTGTCATGTCAGAAGTGAGTCAGAATGTATGCCTAGCCTTCTGACTAAGCACCTTTCCCAGCCCGGGTTTTTAGTTAGCTCCAAGGAAAGTGCCAATTGATGTTTGGTGATTTACTCCTGGATACACAATTGTTATCAGCAATGATGAATATGAAGTGATGTCTGTTTTTGTGACTCGCGATATCACCATTCGGGATACATTTTCAGAACTTGGCTACGCCTTACTTTCAACGACCGGGGCCCTTTTTGTACAGCCACACAATTCATCACACTCTAAGAGATCTACTGGATATAAAAAATCACACTTCGTTGTTGTAGTTCAAGCTATCTATGTTTACTTTGTGATTTATAGGTCTAGGTATTATTTGATGCTAAAAGATGCATCCAACTGAGCTGGTTTTCAGCCGACATGATGTATTAGGGAGACACGATGTATCGGAGTGATTGCGTGTAGTCCCGGTGTTGGTTGTGCATTGATGATGTTACAAAATAGCTACCCCTGGCACTGTGTGAGAAATGCAACAGAACAGACCGCGAAACGTGACCTGCAATTTGTTATTAATTATCCTGGTCTCAGGGAAATGCCGACAGCAGATCTTCGTTTATGATTGTGACACTGAGATAGTGGATTGACTGGGCTGAAATGGTGTGGAAAGTGTTGCAATGCTAATGGATTCAGACGTGTTATATCAAGTGGTGTTGGTGCGTATTACATCGCATCGTACTGGTCCTTGGGCACCTACACACATATACAACTAGTAAACAGTACACAGCATAGCCACATGGTACACTGATGGGATGTGGTATGGGGTCGCTTCCGCAGTACACAATGTAACCGCGTGCATAGCGTCCTCACGGGATAGGACGGTCCGTGCATGTCCCAGAGCCCATCACGCATGCAGAGCGAGCAAACATCACTGCTCGCATTTGTAGTCCACGGTAGAAGTCAATGGGCGCTGCTCCGACAAAGAGGCCATTCTTTCCCTTCAGAGGCTGTTGCTTGGCAACAGAGGTCATGGTTAACAGCATAGGTTGCCGCTTCACTACAGAGACCATGATTCACAGCAGAGGCTGTTGCTTTGCCACGGAGCCCATGGCTCACAGCAGAGGCTACCGCTTCGCGACGAGGGCCATGCTTCACTGAGAAGGTCGTTGCTTCTTGCGGATGTGGCTGCTTCAACGCGAAGGTCATTGTTCGTCTTCAGGTCGTTGACCCTTGGCAAAGTTCAAGAATACCTGCGAATTTCGAGACAAAATTATCACAGCATCTTCAACGATATCAAAGGAGAGAGAGAGAGAGAGAGAGAGGTGTGAGCCTGGTGTTGCTGTAGCGTTGGCTGGCCACAAAACTAACCGTTGGTTCCGATAATGGGGATAGTTGCTGGAAGCTTGCAATATGAGAACTAGTTATTTGTATCTCAGCTTGCGAGCGTTTGTGGAAGCATCGTGCGAACTGCATATATTTAATGGAAATATTGGTGCTCAACACATCACTTCGCCACATGACAATTTCAAACATGCAAATTGCACACGTAATACGTTCACACACGTAATTTCATAATATATCGCGACTGACTTGTCACGATGTGTAGGCCCATTCCTGACCTGCTCGAGAGTGGTCTGACCCACGGAGTAGTCCTCGATGCCGAGCTTGTCCTTGGCTTTCTCCATCATGCCGAAGATGCGCGCCCACGAGAGGGTGGTGTCTGTGATCTGGTAGTTGAGCAGGCCTTGGTGCACGTCCTTCAAGATCGAGCCTGTTGCGAACACATGCCACTGTATAAGCTTTACTGTCAGGGCCGTAGGACGGAGAGCACATGACATAGGGCGGGTAGGACGGTGGCCTTGCCAGCTGTCCGGGCCGTAGGGCGGAGAGCACATGACATAGGGCGGGTAGGACGGTGGCCTTGCCATCTACTGAGCAATTGCTTTTTAGCCTGATGCTTTGTATGGAAAGAAGCTAGCTAAATCCTACTCGTGTGTGGCTGTTTTAGCCCGATTCCCATGTGGCGTATGGTGCCCATTTGTCCTTGTCAATATGTCCTATTATTGGCGCCAATTTGTCCTTGCAACATGTGCTATTAAGGGCGCCAATTTGTCCTTGTAACATGTCCTATTAAAGGCGGCCATTTGGCCTTGTCAACATGTTATATTAACAGCGCCCATTTGTCCTAGTCAACATGTCCTATTAAAGGCGGCCATTTGACCTATATTAAGAGCACCCATTTGGCCTCGTCAACATGTGATATTAAGAGCGCCCATTTGTCCTTGTCAGCATGTGATATTAAGAGCGCCCATTTGTCTTTGTCAGCATGTCATATTAAAGGCGGCCATTGGCCTTGTCAACATGTCCTATTAAGGGCGCCCATTTGTCCTTATCAACGTGTCTATTAAGGGTCCCAATTTGTCCTTGTCAACATGTCATACCCTAACCCCTTCCCTTTTCCTTATCAACGTGTCTATTAAGGGTCCCAATTTGTCCTTGCAGCATGTCATATTAAGGTCGTCCATTGGTCCTTGTCAACGTGTCCTATTAAGGGCACCCTTTGGTTCCAACATGTACAATAAAAGGCTCCTTTTGGAAAAAAGCTTCGGGAAAACGGCTGTTGTTTCCAAATATTTGTGCTTCACTATGCTATTAACAAAACTATTTCATATTTGAAGGCCTTTTCATATTAATAGTAGGCACCCAACCGAGCCAATATCGAAATTCAAACGCGCACGAAATGCACAACATATGACAATTTTTAGACTCTATCTCCACGGCTGGACCACTTGAGAAGCTTGTAGCAGGTAAGTCGAATCGACATCATGAGCGAATCGAATTTCATTTCATTTTCATGAGCGAATTTTCATATATGTAACGTTAAGCCACGTGCCTAGCACGATTTCCGCCACCACTGAAGCTGTGGCCGACAGATCCCCTCAATATATTCAAGTCCAACATTACGTCCATTCGCCCAAATGCAACGTCCAATGGGAGTTGAATGGAAAGAATGCACCTACAAACGCGAACATCCCCAACACAATTTTGCCGTAGCGTAGCCGATGCTACCTTGCATTGATCGAGGGTGGAGCTTTCTACAAATTTGTTTGGGTGGGGGAGGCCTCGAGCAACCCGCCCCCTCCCCCATAATAATTCCCACACTGAACCCTATGGCCTATTGGCGCACAGCAGATCAAATTGAATTTGAGCTGCTTGACCCTTATCCTCTAATCACTTCATACGAATTTCACCCCCAGTATTGATTGGTATTGAGTTCCACATATCCGAAAGATTAGATCCCTGGCTCGTTTCGGTCATGCCTATTGCGGAAAGAAACGGAAAGGGTGACAATGTTTACCCTCACCTCGCCAGTGTGTGTACATTGGGGCATCCCCAATGATTACGGCGGAACTTCATCTTCCATGTCATGCTCCATCAAAGTATGCCACCAACGCATACGAGCCAAATATCAATATGGGCGCCTAACCACCGACTTACAGGTGCGAGGAAACCCCACTTCCGGATAGCCTTGTACAAATATTGTTCCTGAGTAGACACCCTTGAGCCAAAGCGACGAAGGTAAAACGCTCCTGATCTCCTACTTCTATACGTATGGAAATGGAAATGTAGATTATATGTCTATCCTTTCAATTGAGACGGCGGATGGGTATAAAATATACCCTTTGTATGCAATCACATCTCTTGAAACACACACATACGTTTATCATTTAACACGCGCCCTGGAGGGCCTCTGAAAATTACGCGCACTGGAGGGGGGGGGGGATTCCGCCCCCCCCCCCCTAAGATCTCGGCTCTTATTAAAGCTGGAGGAACGAAATTCGCAGGGTGGATGGGTACAGTAGTGTACTCTATTGTGTGCAAATTTCACACCTTAGGTCAATATCTTCGAGGTCAAATGAGGTCACATTTGTGAAAATGTTCTTGTTTTGCGTGGCTTGGCTTGCCATGGTTATGGATGGCTGTGATTGTGTTTAATGCTCCAAAATGGGCATCAATGATGTTTTGGACATTACTAATGATGCAATGCAGATGCTAGACCCGACATTTGACCTCAGGTCACCTATATAGCAGCACTTTATCAGGTCCGTGACCTGTTCCAGTTACCGGAACCGGGCCGCCCGCCCGACTGCTCCGTCAGGCAGCTTGGCGCAATCGGCTTCGTGAAGAAAGGAGTGAAGTACATGAATAAAGCATGGAAACGCAATGACAAACAGTACAAATGACAAACAGTAGTGCATTTATGACAACATTCCAGTTGATCAAGTTTGGTTCCATTAACCTGTCATGAATTTGACCTGACTTGACCTCGGTGATCTAACATGACCTTGAAACTATATAGCATATCAATATGCATCACACAAGTTGCTAGCGTTGCCAAGAACACTTCCCTTTTGCGAATATACGGGAAGCGCATCAGCGCCGATTTTTGTGGTCTGGCGCGGGAAATTTTTGTTTACTTTAACGGCCCCTAACATGAAAAATTTTCGGCCGATTTCAATTTTCATGCTTTAAACGACATGCCGATCATTTCTAAGCAGGTACGTAGAAAATCGCGTATATCGACCGGTAAAATCTGCAGTTTGGTACGAAAAACCGGAGGGGTGGGCGGATTTCGCCCCCCCCCTCCAGTGCGCGTGTTATCACGCGCACTGGAGGGGGTGTACCTGCTTAGACATGACCGGCGCGTCGTTTAAAGCAAGAAAAATGGAAATTGGCCGAAAAAGTTTCAAGTTAGGGGCCGTTAAAGTAAAAAAAAATATAGCGCCAGACCACAAAAATCGGCGCTGATGCGCTTCCCGTATATTCGCAAAAGAGAAGTGTTCTTGGCAACACTACCGACTTGTTTGATGTATATTGATATGGTATATAGTTTCAGGGTCATGTTAGGTCACCGAGGTCAAGTCAGGTCAAGTTTATACATGTGAATGGAACCCAACTTGATCAACTGGAATGTTGTCATAAATACACTACTGTTTGTCATTTGTACTGTTTGTCATTCCGTTTCCATACTTTATTCATGTACGTCACTCCTTTCTGCACGAAGCCGATTGCTCCGAGCTGCCCGACGGAGCAGTCGGACGGGCGGCCCGGCTCCGGTAACTGGAACAGGTAACTGACCTGATAAAGTGGTGTTATATAGGTCACCTGAGGTCAAATATTGGGTCTAGCATCTGCATTGCATCATTAGTAATGTCCAAAACATAATTGATGCCCATTTTGGAGCATTTAAACACAATCACAGCTATCCATAACGACGACAAGTCAAGCCACGCCATACCAGAACATTTTGCAAATTTGACCTCATTTGACCTTGAAGATATTGACTTAAGGTCATGAAATGTGCACACAATAGAGTTCACTACTGTATCCATCCACCCTGCGAATTTCGTTCCTCTAGCTTCACTAGGAGCCCAGATCTTAGGGGGGCGGAATCCCCCCCCCCCCTCCAGTGCGGGTAATTTTCAGAGGCCCTCCAGGGCGCGTGTTAAACTTTCGTTGGCTTCAACACTCAAATGAAGGTAAAAAAGCAATGAAAATGCTTCCACATTGAGGTATTCGTGTTTAATCTGTCTCGGTTATGTTGGGCAGAATAGCTGCACCATGCTTTGCATTAAGCTTCAATTTGCATTTCACATGAACACACGAATTAAATTAAGTTTTTAGCTATTTAGTGTGTGTTAAAAGGGTGCTTCACTGGTGTTACTGCAGTGTATGAATATTAACTACCGAATCGCTATGTGTAAATAGCATGTAAACTGTAATGCACTGTAATATGAATGTAGTTCCTTGGAAAAAAAACAACTGTCCTGAAAACATTAATTAAATGCTCAAAATTCCCCTCAACGTCTTCATGCATGCATGTCCAAAGGCATCCCGCTTGGCGGCGCTACGGGTTCTCTGGACAGCAAATGTGCGCGCTTGACGCGTATTGTTACATGACATCAGTTATGTGTATCGTTACATGACGCGTATCGTTACATGACATCAGTTATGTGCAGTGTAATTAGCTATCAAACGGCGTGCACTTCTCCTCTGTATCGTCACCAGAAATGGAGATATAGCATGTTTTTGAAACTTCAATTTTCCTCAAAGGCCACCTTTCTATGTTAAAATTATTTAAAACTAAAAAGTGAGACCCATTTCGTTGCATATTCGTCGATGGCTTTCCGACGATACCCAGTTCATTTCGTGCAACTCTTAGTTTTGAAGTTAGATACGGGGTCTTCAACGACCTCCCCCTCCCTTCTTCAAACAGGGTGTGATAATCTGATCGGAAAGAAGCGACAGGTTAAGGCTACAGGAAAAGATAGAAAAGCCATCCTGTCATGCGATAATGCAGGCATTTGGTTCTCTTACAATGTCAATAAATTTGGGATATAATGAAAACTAAATGTGTACTTGGGAGTCACAGGACCGTAGCTTAATTACACTTTGTGTTTGTTAACACATTCCCCTCATTTGCTGGAAAGTTAGGGACGTCATTGTAAAGTTATATTGGGTACTAATATAGCCGCTTGGCTACCTTACGGTACCAAAAGCTTTAGGATATCAATACAATGTGATGCGGACATTGACACTAGAAGATAGAGGCTAATCCTGATCTTGCATGTTTGTTGACACAATCCCGAATATTCTGCAAGTCAGAGACCGGGGGTGAAACTTTTCGAACATGATTGAGGAAAGCAAATGTTTTTTGTAGGCCATTCTTTCCATATGCATACTTCTATATGCATACTTTGTATTACAATTCTTCGCTTTATATGCCCGTCATCTAACATGACTTTATGAAACTCTTGACACCGCTGCGCCACCGCCTTCATGTTTTCAGTCGATGTCGTGAGGTCATGTCTCGCCATATCCTATATCCTACACTGAGAAGTATACCATTGAGGTTGTTTCTGTTTGTTTTTCTCTTCGGCCAGCACCGGCCACTCTGAGAAACTGTGTAATCAGGGAGATGGATAAAATACCAGCACCGGCCACTCTGAGAAACTGTGTGATCAGGGAGATGAATAAAATACCAGCACCGGCCACTCTGAGAAACTGTGTGATCAGGGAGATGGATAAAATACCAGCACCGGCCACTCTGAGAAACTGTGTGATCAGGGAGATGGATAAAATACCAGCACCGGCCACTCGGAGAAACTGTGTGATCAGGGAGATGGATAAAATAGTGCAGAAAGAAAGAAAATATGGATAGTGTTTGGGGCGGGGATGGGTGAGTGGATGTGGCATAATCAAGGTGGTAATTTTCATCGATCTTTTTTCGTTTCCGCAAGGAAACGAGAAAAAAATCCGAGCGAAGTGACCTTTCGCGCCAGTTACCCACACACATGATGACGATAACTGAATTACCGTGACCACGGCACACACAAACGCTTCGGCATTCCGCACATACGCCTACCGGGGAACGACTGCTCTACGAAGTCTTTGACGAGCTGCACCGGAGAGGCTGTGCTCATCTGTCGTTTCAGTGGGGACACACTGGACAACACCTGGCGGGCAACCGATGAACTAGACGTTACGCGCTTGTGCGATTTCGAGTACTCCTGAAAAACAAAACAAACAAAGGTGTGTGAGAAGTGTTGACATAAGTTTTAACAGGCTTTGAACGCTGCAACGGTAGAACTTCACAACGCAGATCAATATCTGTCTTCGCGCTAAAACCGAGAACGCTGCAAAGTGACGAACAATTTAGCAACTGTTGTTGCAGGCTTCCATGCCTGCAAATGTACATCACTGTACGTAACTGTACTGTGGAGACAGACGTGGGCCATACCGTCAAAGCAGCCAGATCGACAGACGTGGGCCATACAGTCAAAACGGCCGGAGAGAGACGTGGGACATACAGTCAAAATGGCCGGAGAGACAAACGTGGGTCATACGGTCAGAACGGCCGGAGAGAGACGTGGGACATACAGTCAAAACGGCCGGAGAGATAAACGTGGGCAGTACAGTCAAAACAGCCGTGGGACATACAGTCAAAATGGCCGGAGAAACAGACGCGGGTGATACAGTCATGACGGCCGGAGAAACAGATGCGGGTGATACAGTCAAAATGGCAAGAGAAACAGACGCGGGTGATACAGTCACGACGGCCGGAGAGACAGACACAGCTGACAACGGTCTTCCTATTTGTTTCGCAGCAACCAGGGAACATCAACGAAGGTAACATCGATAATTGCTGCCACAGCAGCCTGAGAGGCAACATGAGTTTGCTCCGGCCAACTAAGTTAAGCTTGCGATAAACGCTACCCACGGCGCACAGACGCCGTAGCGCCGTAGCACACCCGTGCACAATTGACACTGCATTGCTTGATGTAAGTGAAGAGAGTTGGGTGCCTGTGCCAAACTGCACAGCATTGAAATAATTTTACAACACCCAGCATTAGTGCACGCGCAGCTACGTCTTGGAGCCTTGCAATACACTGGAAACATCGAGGTCGTCATTTGTGAAGGTGTGGCACCAATGCAATGCCACCTAACCTGTGCTTTTTATCCCAGCCTGAAGCTGCACCACAATGTTTGTGTGACGCACCTGTTCCTGCTGGTGGCTGACGTCGACCTTGACCAGCAGCGTATAGCCCTCTCCGAACTTGCTCTTCAGGTGTTGCGGCGATCCCATGCACCGAAACACGCCGTTCACCATGATGGCCAGCCTCGTGCACAGGGCCTCGCACTCCTCCATGCTGCGCGCGCAAACCGCTGTCATCTATCACAATTGGTGCAGCCAAACCATCACCGGCTGACGCCACACAATCGACCGGGTCTGTGTCGTCAGCTGGCCAACAGCATGTGGGCCGCAGGGGTGTAGCTTTGTGTGCTTTTGGAGGGCACTTCCCCCCTCCAATGTTGGCTTTGCCCTCACAATAATTTCACCATGCAGCATGGGATCCTATGTGGTATGCTCCCCCCCCCCCCCCCCGCCTTCATGCATTGTGAAAAGATGAAGGAGGTTTGGACCATGGTGAAGATTGAAAATGAGATGCTGGCCAGTGTGATCGGGGAGACGATGAGGGGGATGGAAGCGGGTCGGAAGAAGAGTGAAGGACATGTCTACACCAGCAAAACAAAAAGTTGCAACGTACGATACGACAAGCTCGAGTGGAGGTGCTCATACCTGGGACGGTGTCCGCAGGGACCAACCCAAAGTGCGTCCGCGTGCATCGGCGTACGCAATAGATATGACGGCAGCGCAGCCAGCCCCGGCCACAGCGGAGAGGGCGGCGGCCCAGCCAGCCCCGGCCACAGTGGAGAGGGCGGCGGCACAGCCAGCCCCGGCCACAGTGGAGAAGGCGGCGGCCCAGCCAGCCCCGGCCACAGCGGAGAGGGCGGCGGCCCAGCCCCGGCCACATTGGAGAGGGCGGCGGCCCAGCCCTGGCCACAGTGGAGAGGGCGGCGGCCCAGCCAGCCCTGGCCACAATGGAGAGGGCGGCGGCCCAGCCAGCCCTGGCCACAGTAGAGAGGGCCGCGGCCCAGCCCCGACCACAGTGGAGAGGGCGGCGGCCCAGCCCCGGCCACATTGGAGAGGGCGGCGGCCCAGCCGGCCCTGGCCACAGTGGAGAGGGCGGCGGCCCAGCCAGCCCCGGCCACAGCGGAGAGGGCGGCGACCCAGCCAGCCCTGGCCACAATGGAGAGGGCGGCGGCCCAGCCCCGGACACAGTGGAGAGGGCGGCGGCCCAGCCACGGCCACAGTGGAGAGGGCGGCAGCCCAGCCCTGGCCACAGTGGAGAGCGCGGCGGCCCAGCCAGCCCTGGCCACAGTGGAGAGGGCGGCGGCCCAGCCCCGGCCACAGTGGAGAGGGCGGCGGCCCAGCCCCGGCCACAGTAGAGAGGGCGGCGGCCCAGCCAGCCCCGGCCACAGTGGAGAGGGCGGCGGCCCAGCCCCGGCCACAGTGGAGAGGGCGGCGGCCCAGCCCCGGCCACAGTAGAGAGGGCGGCGGCCCAGCCCCGGTCGCAGCTGAAAGGGTAGGCTGCGCAGTCCAGGGTTAAAATAATGGTTTTTTGTTAGGGGTGAAATGTTGAGACGAACACAGCAGGATATAAAAAACGTCATGAAATTAGTGTCATTTAACTCGCGCACTGGAGGGGGGGGGCGAAATCCGCCCACCCGTCCGGTTTTTCGTACATAACTGCAGATTTTGCTGGTCGATATACGCGATTTTCTGCGTACCTGCTTGGAAATGACCGGCGCGTCGTTTAAAGCAAGACAAATGGAAATCGGCCGAAAATGTTAACCAAAGGGAAGGGTTCTTGGCAACACTAGCGACTTGTTTGATGTATATAGATATGCTATATAGTTCCAAGGTCATGTTAGGTCACCGAGGTCAAGTCAGGTCAAGTTCATGACAGGTTAATGGAACCAAACTTGATCAACTGGAATGTTGTCATAAATGCACTACTGTTTGTCATTTGTACTGTTTGTCATTTGTACTGTTTGTCATTGCGTTCCATACTTTATTCATGTACTTCACTCCTTTCTTCGCGAAGCCGATTGCGCCGAGCTGCCCGACGGAGCAGTCGGGCGGGCGGCCCAGTTCCTATAACTGGAACAGGTAACTGACCTGATAATGTGCTGCTATATAAGTGACTTGAGGTGAAATGTCAGGTCTAGCATCTGTATTGCATCGTTAGTAATTTCCAAAACACCATTGATGCCCATTTTGGAGCATTTAAACACAATCACAGCGATCCATAACAATGACAAGCCAAGCCACGCAAAACAAGACAATTTTGATAAATGTGACCTCATTTGACCTTGAAGATATTGACCTAAGGTCATGAATTTTGCATTTGCACACAATAGATTTCATTACCGTACCCATCCACCCTGCGAATTTCGTTCCTCTAGCTTTAATAGGAGCCGAGATCTTAGGGGGGCGGAATCCGCTCCCCCCCCCCCTCCAGTGCGCGTAATTTTCAGAGGCCCTCCAGGGCGCGTGTTAGCATGCTTCTGATGCATTCCTGACTCAAATTTGAGCCAATGGCATGCTTATAACTGTACCTGTATCATTTGCTCTGAGATTCACAATTTAGCAATTCTGGATAGTCAGAAAATGTTCGTGCTATAAACTGTAATTGCATACCATATCACAGTATTGGTAATCCTTTTACCTGAAATTGCGTTGCGAAATGTTCGTGTTTCACCATCCCTTATCCAGAGCATGAGCATGATACTTATGAACGAGATACTGTTAGAAAGGTGATACGAATACTTCATAAGAACGCATCACGAAGCAGGATGTCGATACTTCTTGGGCGCCAATTGAGTGTTCTGAAAGTAGTATATTCCATCCCATTTCATTAATAATTTATCACTGGCGCAGTCAGCTGCGGCCGCTAAGGTGAGGACAGCGACTGGAGACGGGGTCGCTGGTGTAAGGGGAGGACAGCGACTGGAGACGGGGTCGCTGGTGTAAGGGGAGGACTGCTGGACGGGTCGCTGGTGTAGGGGAGGAGACGGGGCGTTGGAGACGGGGTCGCTGGTGTAGGAAGGAGGGGTCGGGAGACTGGAGACGGGGTCGCTGGTGTAAGGGAGGACAGCGACTGGAACGGGGTCGCTGGTGTAAGACTGGGACGGGGTCGCTGGTGTAAGGGGAGGACAGCGACTGGAGAGGGGTGCTGTGAGGGAGGACAGCGACTGGGGGGTCGCTGGTGTAAGGAGGACAGCGACTGGAGACGGGGTCGCTGGTGTAAGGGAGGACAGCGACTGGAGACGGGGTCGCTGGTGTAAGGGGAGGACAGCGACTGGAGACGGGGTCGCTGGTGTAAGGGAGGACAGCGACTGGAGACGGGGTCGCTGGTGTAAGGGGAGGACAGCGACTGGAGACGGGGTCGCTGGTGTAAGGGGAGGACAGCGACTGGAGACGGGGTCGCTGGTGTAAGGGGAGGACAGCGACTGGAGACGGGGTCGCTGGTGTAAGGGGAGGACAGCGACTGGAGACGGGGTCGCTGGTGTAGAGGAGCAGCGACTGGAGACGGGGTCGCTGGTGTAAGGGAGGACAGCGACTGGAGACGGGGTCGTGGTGTAAGGGGAGGACAGCGACTGGAGACGGGGCCTGGTGTAAGGGAGGACAGCGACTGAACGGCGCTGGTGTAAGGAGGACAGCGACTGGAGACGGGGTCGCTGGTGTAAGGAGGACAGCGACTGGAGACGGGGTCGCTGGTGTAAGAGGACAGCGACTGGAGACGGGGTCGCTGGTGTAAGGAGGACAGCGACTGGAGACGGGGTCGCTGGTGTAAAGGAGACAGCGACTGGAGACGGGGTCGCTGGTGTAAGGGGAGGACAGCGACTGGGGAGGGGGTGTTTGTTGGAGGGGAGGACAGCGACTGGAGACGGGGTCGCTGGTGTAAGGGGAGGACAGCGACTGGAGACGGGGTCGCTGGTGTAAGGGGAGGACAGCGACTGGAGACGGGGTCGCTGGTGTAAGGGGAGGACAGCGACTGGAGACGGGGTCCTGGGGGGGGGAGGACAGCGACTGGAGACGGGGTCGCTGGTGTAACGGAGACGGGGTCGCTGGTGTAAGGGGAGGACAGCGACTGGAGACGGGGTCGCTGTGTAAGGGAGGACAGCGACTGGAGACGGGGTCGCTGGTGTAAGGGAGGGGGGACAGCGACTGGAGACGGGGTCGCTGGTGTAAGGAGGACAGCGACTGGAGACGGGGTCGCTGGTGTAAGACAGCGACTGGAGACGGGGTCGCTGGTGTAAGGGAGGACAGCGACTGGAGACGGGGTCGCTGGTGAAGGACGGGGTCGCTGGTGAAAGGAGGACAGCGACTGGAGACGGGGTCGCTGGTGTAAGAGGAGGACAGCGACTGGAGACGGGGTCGCTGGTGTAAGGGGAGGACAGCGACTGGAGACGGGGTGGGGGGGGAAAGGGAGGACAGCGACTGGAGACGGGGTCGCTGGTGTAAGGGGAGGACAGCGACTGGAGACGGGGTCGCTGGTGTAAGGGGAGGACAGTGCCGCCATGTTGGGGTGACTGTCACTGGTGATTGGGTTAGCTCCAGGGGTCGCATATTTGCCATCGGAGACTCTAGGGAGAGAGGACTGAATGCGGAGTGTGAGGAAGAAGCGATTGTAAGCGTATATCTGAAGAACGAGTAGCCAACGTAGCAAATACGTTTGACTTGAGGTTGGTGGAGGCAATGCTTGGGAATGATGTAGCGGTAAATGTAGAGGGAACGATGTGCGACTGGGAATGTCTGAAGCCGCAATAACATATTTTAGACATTTCCTGGATAGGGTTCAGGCGTGTGTGACATGTGCGGTTGTAGTCGGAATTCTGCCCAATGCAAACGCTGGCAACTGGTGGGTGTGGAAGGCCATACGCCTCAACTCGAGAGTGAAGGCATGTGTGCGGATATGAATATTACGCTGCTGGATGCCTGGGGTGATTTCTACCCGCACAAAAAGCAGTTTGACCCAGATGGCTGCATTTCAGCGAAGAGGAACGACCCTGCCCAGGCATTCTCAGCCGCAACACACTGAGGACAGAGGGAGCGGAGCAGAGGAGATGAGGTGAGGAGCGTGGTGGCGCAGGTAGAAACTCACAACAGTAGACAGAGTCATGGTGCCATGGAGATATGAGGATGAGTAGGCAGGGTTTGAAGTGCTTTGTAGCGAATGCGAGGAGCTAAATGAACAAAAGGGACAAGCTGCACGCCCACACATTTAAATAATATTTTGGATATTATTTGTATAACAGGCTCTTCGAAAATGTATAATAATGGGGATACCTGATGTGACTACGGGCTATACATATAATTATGGCAGGGCAACAATGTAGGGGAGGGATTACTGTGTATACGGGAAACCCACAAGCCTCCATGTCAGCTATCGGCTGCCTCTTCTGTTTAGAGATTGAAGGACCAGCGACCACCAACACTTTGCTAGTTGGTGATTTTAATTATCGTAAAATTATTGCAAATCTTTGAGCGCTAGGAAATGCAAAGAAAGCACAGAAGAGGTAATTTTGTTTCAGACAGGCAATTCGCCAACTAGAGGTGAAGGCAAGTTCGTGTCGCCTGGTAGTGATAGTCTAGGGGCTGCCTTGCTCCGCGACAACTGGTTCTCAATGTCAACTTCTTCTCAAATCCGATAGCGGTTAATGCTCTTGTATTGACCGGGCTGATTAATAGCAATACGGCTACAACTTGTGCAACAGTTCCAGCAGCAATGACACTGACATGCGCCGTTTCCTAATTCGTGCCTCCAAGTCTCTACAGGAACCAGTGCCGGTCAACCGCCCAGCGTCTGTACGTCTGCTCACCTTCACCCGCTCGGCTACATCTTACCGCCTCGACCGTCCAGTGGCGCCTGACCTCCCTGGCTCCCCTGCGACGACTGCCTGACCAGGGCCAGTCGCGCCTGACCGTCCAGAGGCGCCTGACCTCCCTGGCTCCCCTGCGACGACTGCCTGACCAGGGCCAGTCGCGCACCACCCGGCCACACTGACACGGGTGTCACAGTGGTGGCACGGCGTAATGACTTACGACTGTGTCATGGCGCAATGACACAGCATTCGCCGGCTGGCCGTCGTCGCCGGCATCAGATCTGACTAAGCATAACATCCCCGGCCACAGCCGATAATCGAGGCGTCAAATGCCGATGTCCGCGCGCGACGGCAGGTGCCGGCCGAATGGTCCGGATCCGCTCGGAGCCCCGATCCCAGGATATCCGCGATTAGGCTGCCAGACGCATTCGAAGGAGGAGTCCGAAGTTCATTTCGTTACAGATGTAGCAATGATGTTGCCTTTCACTGGTAAGAGCAGTTTTGATCCAGTGCAGATAGAACTAGTTAGTGTTAACATAGACGAGTTTCAGATAACTGGGGAGATGGTTCTAAAGCATGAAAGAGCAATATGATAAACAATGCGGCTAGTTTGAATGGAATATTCGCCAGAATAGTGAGAGAACTACAACATCATATTGGGAGGCTCCTATCGACATTATTTAAGAAATTCATAAGATTTACAGAATTTTTCAGAATATATCAGACTGTCGCACACTAGCGCCAGTTAAAATAGAAGTAGAAAAAATGCAAGCAATTATAAACCAGTTAACCTAACATTCATAGTATGCAGAGAAAATAATAAAATATCACATAGAAATTCATCTTGAGCAAGAAGCACTTATTAACAACAGTTAGAATGTATTCAGGGGAGGTAGAGCGTGTAAAAACAAATTTACTGGAATTCACAGAGGCAGTTTCACAATACCTTGGCGTTCAAAAGCCAACAGATTGAATATCTTAAATTTGTGCAAGGCTTTCGATTCAGTACCACACAAAAGATCTTTTCAGTTATAATCTCACGAGATAACTGGAACAATATTGGAATGGAAAGCGAAGTGGCTTCAAGATAGACGGCCAGGAGTAGCTGTAGGCAGTTTAATATCAGGATGGAGCGATGTTCTCCGGGACGCGCCTCAAGGCTCTGTGTCAGGACCTTTATTGTGTATCATTTTTGTGAATAAGATTGAGCAGCAAATATCGTCTAGGGTGTTCTAGTTTGCTGATGATGCGAAGTTAGTCAAAGCTGTAGATAGGGAAGAAAATAGAGAACAGTTGCAAAATGACTTATATAAGCTTTGAGCAGGTAATCATTGATATGAGCTCTGGGTGATGAAATTGAATTAGGAAAAGTGCAAGGTAATTCGATTTCGGATCCAACAACAAATAATTTCAATGTGTTATGGGAGATAACATTACCCATGGTTGATGAGTCTTGATGAAAAGGATCTGGGGGTGATGATAACAAAATACTTGAAGTTTGGGAGGCAGTGCCACGAGACCAGAAGAAGTGCTTTTAAGATTCGGGAGTTGTTAACAAAACGCATATAAAAGGCGTAGAAACATCTTTAGTGCGTAGGGCGCAGAAACTTCAGTGAGTTTTTCGATTTGCATATTGGGACCAACTGACGTCGTGTTTTTAACTTCAAAAAGGAGCGGTGTAGAACGAGGTTACGACAGCAACAGTTTGGCATTAGAATAGTTCATCATTGGAACAATTTGCCTCCTTCAGCTGTGAGAAGCTGGTATTTGAAAGCTTTTTTAAAACCAAACATTTAAAACAACTCCATCGCTCTTATCACATTCTGTACAATCCCTCCTCGTGTCCCTTGGTGATTGTATATAATTGTCTGTTGACTTTGTGTGTTTCCCATCGTGCATGAAGCACTCAATTGTCTCTCTGTCTTGTCAGGCCGGTGCCCAGTGTGACGTTATCAGCCGCCCACCTGTGTAACGTCATCGGCCGCCCACCTGTGTGACGTCAGGATGATGCTGCGGCCGGCAGCGCGGATGCGACAGATGACGTCCCAGAGCAGTCGGCGCGCCACCGGGTCCATGCCCGTGGTCGGCTCGTCCAAAAACACAATGGGCGGGTCGCCGACCAGCGCCACCGCCGTGCTCAGCTTACGCTTGTTGCCGCCGCTGTACTCGCGCACCTGGAGCACGCGTCACGTGACCGATACCACGGGCGGACACAGGCACTCTGATCGGGAGGGAGTTGCCAGTCCGGGGCGCGCAAATTTATCTCAGAGCAACACCTTCCACTAAGCATTTTAGTGGCAGGGAACAATAGAGTCGTCTGGAGGGACGCCTTCGCCTTAAAACAAAAACAAGGAAAAGCGCACCCTTTTGGGAATGCAGTTGAACGATCGTGCTTGGTGTCGCTTTCTCAGCACGGGTGCCGTTCTCCAATATGGGAGGGTCACATGCTCCTAGTGTCCATACTCTCCTCCCTGGATCCGTCACCGGTCGTTATATCGCCACCACGCCGTCTAAACTGGATGGTACCGTGTTCAGTCGACTAGCACCTTCATGGGAGCAATATAGCGAAGGCATCTGAAGCGCCCAAAAATTAAACTTACGCACGACTCGCCTCTTCATGTTGCATGATATATAAATATGTATATATATATATATATATATATATATATATATATATAAAGAGAGAGAGAGAGAGAGAGAGAGAGAGAGAGAGAGAGAGAGAGAGAGAGAGAGAGAGAGAGAGAGAGAGAGAGAGAGAGAGAGAGAGAGAGAGAGAGAGAGAGAGAGAGAGAGAGAGAGAGAGAGAGAGAGAGAGAGAGAGAGAGAGAGAGAGAGAGAGAGAAAGAGAGATCGTTCAGTGCTTGTTGTATGCAAGGCATACTTATACACATTAGGTAGTTTTTAATTGACGCTCCTTACAATGATGCAGAAGTTTGAAATTATACTGTTATATTTCGGGCACAACCCTTGGTCACATACATTCGGACAAGTGACATTGTACGACGCATTGAAAAATCGCCAGAGTATAAATATCCCCGTGAATGTTACACAAGAGCACTACCATGAATAGCTGACACACATACAATTTACTATGACAATACACGCTACACGTTCACCTCACTAAACGCCAAGACGAATAGTTCCTATTTAACTTGGGTCTAAACTCGCGAATGCACATAGACTCATTGATTTTGCCCTCCGGGTGGTCTTTCCAAGTTCTGGAGCGTTTAGCCTACCAGAAAAATGGAAAGACTCCAACTATTCGTCTAAGAGAACTGTCCCCGCTGCAGCTCCCATTCAGGCAGCCAGTGCCAACAGCGGCTCGGTTACGGCCACCCTGGCCATACCGTCGTCACCACCGCCACCCTCTTCATCAGTAACATCGCTACCACCGGCACCGCTGCCAACACCACCGCCGCCGGTACTATCGCTACCACCGATGATACCAGCCGTGCCACACACGTCACCACCACCACCCCTGCCACCGGTCTCGCTGCATCCTGTTTCACCGCCACTGTCGCCGCACAACCACAGCAGTACACGCTTCAGACCCTGCTTTCCAGATACGATCAAGAGACAACCTCCGCCGTCGCGTCTCCCAGTAGAGGAAGAATTAAGCAGCCTCAAAATAAAAATCACACACACATACAAAAACCATCATCAGGAATACACCAATGTCACCGGTGAGGGGAAACAGGGTTTAAAATCCCCACAACAAAATGAGAACTTGATCGTAAAGCCAAGTGACAAATGCCAAATCTTGTCATATTGGACAAAACAGAGTATGTTAGGAAAATACAAAACATGTTACAGGATGCCAATAGCTATGAGAAACTTGAAACAGATCCGACAATGAAAATCGATGCAAAAATGAAAAGGGTGGTGAAGGAGGTAGGAAAAAGATGGCCAACAACCTGATAAAGGAGCTGGCGCCATGCAATTCACGCATACCAGTGATATACGGCCTCCCTAAGTACCATAAGCCTACAGTTCCTCTCAGGCCCATTGTATCTGCGTGTGGCGGACCAACAAAAAAACCGTCTTGGTTGTTGGAGATAATTTTGAACCAACTGTTAAAATACGTACCAGCCCACTTAAGAAACACACACGAATATTTTGACCGACTTCTAAACAAGTACCACACCCACCAGCTACCCCAAGGCGCCATCGTTTTCAGCATTGGCGTGGTAAATTTGTACGGCAACATACCCCTCACGGAAGGCATTGAATCGATAATAAAACTGCTGTCAGAGCATCAAAACGACGTGAACCTATGCGGTCTGTCACTAACAGACGTGCAAAAAAACTTTTGCTTCATTGTCTGGACAATAACACGTTCAGATTTGACCAAAACAACTACAAGCAACGACTCGGAATTGCAATGGGCAACAAGGTAGCGCCGCCTGTGGCCATAATTTACATGCACAGTTTTGAGCAAATGGCGATAAATAGTGCCCCAATCAAGCCGGATTTCTTCTGTCGCTACATCGATGACTCACTTGGTACTTGGAAACACACACACGCAGAATTTTTAGACTTCATCACTCACCTCAACAGTCTGCACAGAACTATCAGGTTCACCTTGGATGACACACACAATAAGAAATCTATCCCTTTTCTGGACACCCTGATTACTGTAGAAAGCGATAGCAGATATACGAACCTTACATAAAACCAAACAATTCAGGCATAATTATTCACCACTCGTCAGCGCATCCGATGGCCACTAGGAAATTTGTTATTCGATCCGAATATACACGAGCGACCCGCTTGTCGTCAGACGAGGCTGCCACCATAAGGGCAACGAATAAGATCGATCGACTTTTCGAACAGAACGGATATCCATCATATCTCCTACATCGACTGAAACGAGAGGTTCTCCGTCCGACGAATAGACCACACGAACATCGAATGCCGAAGAGGGCGACCAGAACACCGCAAGATATAGATGGATTTCTGACTGTGCCATACGTCGACGAAAAACTCACAGCAAAAATCACCTCAGTCATCAGATCTTCAAGTTTAACCCATTAACGCCCGGTAGAATAAATATTTCAATTAGAATGTTCAAACTTATTGACAATCCTAATGTCAGCGCTGTGATGGTATTCTGAAAGTTTCACAAGTCTCCTTCTATCCTAAGTGTATTTTCCAGCCCGTCCTCATTTGAGGACACCGGGCGGAAGTGGGATGTTTTGGCGAGTAAATCGTGACAGGCAGTATTGTGTTTTACAACAGTTTGCGCATCGCTTATAGCGACGTTCAACGGCAGCAATGATTCAAATACTTATGGAACGAACACTCAGGCTTGCAAACATGAAAGGGCATGCACCATTGCATGACTGCATGTGTTCATGCATGCCTCATTGCAAGCATTTTTATTGACATGTACGCATCGATACATGTATAAGAGATAAGAACGTTGGTAGTCCTGTGACCCTTTGGATGATATTAGCTTAGAAACGTCCATTCTCTGCCATCAGTGGCGAAAACACTGATTAAAAATCACAGTATAGTATGTATTACCCACACTTCAGTGAACAAAATACATACTTACCGGCAGCGAACAGTGGACACGGTCGGTCAGTACCCTCTCCGCCACTTAAATCGCAGTCACTTTTGAAGTTAAATTATCTGTACGATCCACTATCCTGTACGATCCTGTACACACAAGGGCGCTCAGAAAATCGAAGTATGTCTTGGCACTATTACCAACTAGGCACTATTTGGTGTGGTACGGCTTAAAGCAGGGGTTGCAGAGCACGACCCGACATTTATCACAGTACGAGTGAGGCTTGCAGATCCTTGGCAGCGCCGCTGCTTGTCGACCACGTCGATGAAGTGGCCCACCGGGTCGTACCACATGTCCCGGATTATCCTGGATGACGATAGCGCGCGTACAGGTACGAATCCAGGCAGTCTCAGGTAGGCGACAGCGATTTGGCTCCGAAATTCCAGCAGGATCAAAGGGCTGTCCGCTGCATGGCGGTGTACGATCCAAACGTTCACCACCCCCACGTCCAGCATCCGCGTGAAGAGACACCAATACCACTTCTTCCCACGGATGCTGATGCTGTACTTGTCGCATAGCCAGTCATGGTCGTTGATGCCACCCATGAACTTGTTGTAGTTGTGTATCATGCGTGATTGATCCACGAATCTGTGCGCTCCCTGGAATCTGTTCCACCGTTTGACTCTTTCTCATTGTTCTGGAAGTGGACGCACGCCTTCAGCTTCAGATATCTTTGTCGTGCCATGGCGCATTGCGCTGTTTCTAATCCCAGACCATCGGTGGTTGACCAGCAGGGGCGTTCACTGGGGAGTTGATGGTATCCAGAATGTCGGGGAATGCCAATAAACATCTTGAGCGCACCAGTCGTTAGCCGAACAGCTGATAATTTTTAGTTTTGAGGGCATACCGCAGCGCTCCGTTGATGGCGTGCACATACATGTCCTCGGTGAACTTCTCCTCGAACAGCTGGACTGCGGACGTGTCTTGCAGAGTTTTCCTCAGCGCTTGTAAGCGCCGTTAGCTCCGTTAGCGTCGGTTGTTGCTGGAAGCCCAGTGTATTCAGGTAGCTTGTTTAGCCAACGGGAATCGCTTGATCCCTGCCAATGACGATGTCATCTTCCCTTCATCCTCGTCTGTTAGTTTGTCCACAACCGGTGGTGGCAATGCCACAATGTCCACAGAGTCACTGTCCACGCAATCACTGTCCGCGAAGCTGCCAGCTTCAATAATCTGTAGGACTGCCTTCACCGTTAGGACCTTCTCCCGTCGCTCAATGACGCACGGGAGACGTGGCAAGGAATCCGATATAGATCACAATTTTGAGTCGACGCAGCCAGATACACCCACCACGCGCAACTCACAACGCGCACATGGCAAATGTTGCGGGCCGGGCCAAGACTATTTCATATATTGCGGGCCGGGCAGGGCATGGACCCCGGCCGGCCATCCCTAATCCCACGCCACGCGACCCCGGCCGGCTCCCACCCCCTCATTCCCATGTCCTCATTTGATGACAGATAATTTTACCGGCGCTAAACGGTTAATGTTTGCTGATGGTGGGAAATAAATACCAGCGCTTGGACATTCAAACAATCTTTTATTTATGCACGCTCCGAGATTATGTAAGTACTTGACTAGGAGACCTGTCCGGAGTGGCTTACAGTTTAACTTCAGGATGCCGAGAAAGCGCTAACTTTAAGGACCAGCCAAGTATTTCTGTGCGAGCAGTTTCGGAATCTGAAGTCATCACGAAGTCCGCAGATGCCTTATGATTACTTTTTTTTAAAGCGTTTGGACAGTTTGTGACTGACCGGATTTCCTAAATATGCTGGAAATGTGGATGTCCTCATATGAGGACACCGGGCGTTAATGGGTTAAGCGTGCGTGTCGCCTGGGCGAGCACCGCCATCATAAAAAGTTTACTAGTTAGGTCAGACATCTCCCAACCCCAATTCCCTGCGGGAACCCGGCGTTGTTCAGCCTGTTCCGCCGGAGTGGCTGGGAGGTGTCACCTATCTGGACTTGTGTACCGAATTAGTTGTAATATTTGCACCGATAGCGCCCAACACGCCGCATACATTGGCGAGACATTTCTCCCCGTTCGCCTACGGTTCAACGAGCACCTACGCGATGCCAAAAAAAAACAGGACGTCGACACACTGATGGGAGATCATTTTAGACAAGCCCACAGCAGTAGCAGTATAACTTCAGTCAAAATTCCTCTCACCTCGGAGATTATTAAAACTTGTAAAGACCACGGAGCGCAAAATCACTGAGTCGATGTGCATTCGCGAGTTTAGACCAAAGTTAAATAGGAACTATTCGTCCTGACGTCTAGTGAGGTGAACGTGTAGTGTGTATTATCATAGTAAATTGTATGTGTGTCAACTATTCATGGTGGTGCTCTTGCGTAACATTCACGTGTGAGGATATTTATACTCTGGCGATTTTTCAATGCGTCGTACAATGCCACTTGTCCAAATGTATGTGACCAAGGGTTGTGCCCGAAATATAATACGTATAATTTAAACTTCCGAACCATTGTAAGGAGAGTCAATTAAAAACTACATAATGTAGATATATATATATATATATATATATATATATATATATATATATATCGGAGACGATATATCGGATCGGAGTTTGACCCGGGGTTTGGCATTACATTGCACACCTTAGATACGATACGATTCATACTTATGTCAGGAAAGGTTGAAAGGCATGTCCCATTGGGACGTCATGACAGGATTATTGCGCTTCCCTTTCGTCGGTCTTCGAGCTTTAGGCAACTTGAAGCATCCCCAGATCATTGAAGTGCAAAGCAGATATTTTCTTTTGTTGCAGCCTACAATAGTGAGGTAGTGCCTTCGAACCTTCCAAGTCTGAATAACAATCTACAGATGCTATATTTCTTCATGTTGATCCATGACTACATGACACACCCCAGTTGAAAGAACAATGATGGGCAACAATGAGCGATCAAGTTTCATGGATAAAATAATGATTATTCACGGCATAGCACATATACCAGAGCTCCTCTTTGCATTGAAGGCACGGACAGTTCCCAAACATTGGCTCTAATATTTATATCCATCCCACGGCGATATAACTCTGGCCTTTGGGCTCGGGCGTACGGATTTCCATGAGCTTGAAACTATCCCAACTATCCTCTTGCGCCCAGTTCACAATGTTTAACCATGCCTAGAAATGAGACTAAACGTTCCACGTCAGAGACTACACGGACTGCGGCATTGACTTGGCTGCCGGTCGGGGAGCTGCCGAGAGGTTGGCGGCCTACATCATATGTACTCAGTACCTGACGGCCAGCTGTACCAGCCGTACCAGCGGACACCGTACCTGCTTGTCGATGTACTCGGTGAGGAAGAGGCCCTCGGCCAGCCTGTCCACAACCCCGTCGATGTCTGTCTCGTGTATACCGCGCAGCCGCGCGAACATGCGCAGTGTCTCGCGACCTGTCATCTGGTCTGAGACACCAGGTCATGGGCACATCAAACACACCAGGTCACGGGTGCACCAGATACACCAGGCCACGGACACAGAGACACACCAGGTCATGGACACACATACACACCAGGTTATGGGTACACCAGACACACCAGGTCACATGTACACTAGACACACCAGGTCACGGGCACACCAGACACATCAGGTCACGGACACATCAGACATACCAGGTCACAGGCACATCAGACACACCAGGTCACAGGCACACCAGGTCACGGGCATACCAGTTCACGTGCATACCGGGCACATCAAGCACACCAGGTCACAAGCACACCAGACACACCAGGTAGGTCACGGGCACACCAGGCACACCAGGTCACCGGCATCAGGACATCTACTCCGCCGACGGACATCCATATCGCCGTCACCATCAATGATCAATCCGAGTACGGATCTCTGACAACGGTCTCCTAGTTCGGAGCATCACATATCGTGAATTATTTAGAAAGCCGTTTTGCTTATTTGCAATCTATTCCCGATGTTCAATAGGTGAACAACGGCAGCCGACATCAATAGGTGAACAATGGCAGCCGACGTCAATAGGTGAACAATGGCAGCCGACGTCAATAGCAGGAGCAATATTATTGATACTGGCAAGCGTAGGCAGCACATAGTTTCGTGTGCGTCACCACCACTGGGGTTCACGGCAATAGAGCTCAATTTGATTTGGCATTCCACCTATGGGCCCTGTATGGAATGAGTGGAGCCAAAACCCTCGCATTTCCTCAACCAACAAGTTATGGTGGAGCCCATTCATGGTACAACATAAGGAACATTTTGCCAAACATAGACAACAGTTGCTGCCCCGGTCAGCTTACCGATCACAGCATCAAACTGTGGGCAGTAGCCCAGCATCTTGTGTACCTCCTTGACGTCAGTACGCACGCTCTTGCCCATCAGGTACGCATTTCCCCAGGAGATGAGCTCATCACCCGTTAACATCTTGAACGTGGTAGTTTTCCCTGCGGCGCACCGGTAGAGTTAAACGGATTGAAGAGATATAGTTAGACAGTCTTACATAGCGTGACTACGGATTGAAGAGATATAGTTAGACAGTCTTACATAGCGTGACTATCAGTCAGGCTGTGATCATCTGCAAGAGGGTCGGATAGTTTGTAGGCAGTTGGCTCGCATCGGGCAACCGACTCAGCACATGCGGGCCGCTGCGGCCTCTGATTAAAGGCACTGTAGCAATGGGTTGTCAGAAGGGCAATACCAGGGAGCGCTGGTGAGCGGGACGGTTTAATCCTGTGTACATAATCTGAACATCTGGTAGGACATCGCACATATCGACAATACATCGGGTGTTGGAGCACTGTGCTCCTCTCCCGTGACTAGTCATTGGCGTCCACTCCCGGCACATGTACACTGTCCACTCCAGGCACATGTACACCGTCCACTCCCGGAACATGCACACCGTCCACTCCCGGCACATGTGCACTGTCCACTCCAGGCACATGTACACTATCCACTCCCGGCACATGTACACTGTTTCCTGTTCACTTGACGTGTAAACAGGACAGGCACCACAGCGTCATCCATTGAGTGGGTGGCTCTTCGCTGGGTTTCTTTTGGCATACATATGCTGATATGGTGGGGCAGGTGCCAGATCGAATGTCAGCTAAGGTCTCAGCAGTGGTATGCCGAGTGTCAGCGGCAATATGTCGACGTCAGCAGTCACATGTCAGGGACCAGCAGTGGTATGCCGGGTGTCAGCGGCAATATGTCGACGTCAGCAGTCACATGTCAGGGACCAGCAGTGATATGCCGGGTGTCAGCGGCAATATGTCGACGTCAGCAGTCACATGTCAGGGACCAGCAGTGGTATGCCGGGTGTCAGCGGCAATATGTCGACGTCAGCAGTCACATGTCAGGGACCAGCAGTGGTATGCCAGATGTCAGCAGTGGTATGTCAGGTATTCCCAGCGATTTGTTTGAGTGTCTCAGTCGCAGGTTATCAGAGTAATGATGGCTCACCTGCTCCGTTGATACCCAGCAGGCCGAAACACTCGCCCTTGGGCACTCCCAGACATAGCCGGTCGACAGCTAGGAAGTTATTTGAATAGAACTTGGTGAGGTCCCTACCGGCAGAGATAAACGTAATGGACATTGACAATGAAAAGCACACGATGAAAGTGGAGTCTCCATTGTTGTTTTGTGGTTGTTCTTGTTGTTGTATACGTAGCACCAATACCAACATAAAGGAACAATATTGGAAAAAGGCGTAAAATAACCTTATGCTCATATTAAAACGAAGAATTAGACCCAAATTCGCACTGCATATATTTCGGCCACAGGCCTTCCTCAACAGTGAACATTTTGCTACAAAAGCCACAAAAACACACACGCCAAGTGCACCTCGTAACACTGCACCGTGAATCGCCTTCATTTTACATGTCACAATATCTACACACTCGTAAAATACATACACACATTAACATAAGCCCACATCAAGGTGTATGATCCGTGTGTGTATACATGTGTCAACTTGCGACCCAGGTGTGTGTGTGTGTCTGTGTGTGGATGCGGTTGTGTTACATATGTGCTTGCCTTAGGAGGTGTATGGAACCGGTTTTATCAGGGTCCAGGATGCCGTCATTGTGTGTAATGAAGGCTTTTTATTCCTAATCTCTATTGATTCGCTGATTTTGAGCTCTGCTACATCTTTGCAATTGCAAAGAAAGGTTCCATAAACTGCCTAAGGCAAGCACATATGCAACACATAACCGCATCCACACACAAACACGCACATACACCTGGGTCGCAAGTTGACACATGCATACACACACGGATCATACACTTAATGTGGGCTTATGTTAATGTGTGTATGTATTTTACGAGTATGTAGATATTGTGATATGTAAAATGAAGGCGATTTACGGTGCGGTGTCACGAGGTGCACTTGGCGTGTGTGTTTTTGAGGCTTTTGTTGCAAAATGTTCACTGTTCAGGAAGGCCCGTGGCCGAAATATATACAGTGTGAATTTGGATCTAATTCTTTGTTTTAATATGAGCATGAGGTTATTTTACGCCTTTTTCTCACTCATAGTCATGCTCAATGTAGCACTGCACTTAGTCAATATTGGAAATCTGGTTTCAATCTCGATATCGAATATATCTGTGGGGATGACAGTTTATGCTAAAATGGTGGGTTGTTTCCAGGCCCTTGTCATCCCCATGCCTTCCTGCGTGTCGCCTCGAATGGTACAAATGACGTCATCTGGGGTACACCTTTAGGGCCGTTTTAATGGCTTGGTGTATATTAAAATCAAAATATTTTCAATTCAACTCACTTTCTCAATCTTCTAATATCGCGTCTGAGCACTTATAATCTTGTCCAGCTGTTATTTTATAAGTTTCAGTTAGGCTGCGAATTAGACGACCACCATCACGAACCGCAGCGTTTTAGGGGCACACTTTTCTCAAATTATTAGATGACGCGGTTGAGTCATAAATGGCGCAGTTGTTTACATAGCTCTCTTGTAAGTTCTGTGCTTCATTTCACACCCTGTGTTCGCTGTCCCCGCGTTCTGGTTGAATTTTGTTTTATTGTGTTGTGTTGTAGTGTATATTGTGTGCAATTGCACGGTTAGCGGCAGATTTTGCTGTCGTTAATTAGTGATAGAAATTGAGATGTGTTCCGTCTTAGGTATCTAATATGTTGATGCCGCTTATCCTGTAGATTTGCAGTTTCAGGTAATTTCTGATTTCACGGAATGTCTTTTTCTAGTGCAATGCTTGTGAATGTGCTGAACATGATGTGAACACTTATTTCCTCTGCAAATGCATACTTTTCAGTTGGGAGACAGCATACCATGTAAAAATGGGCTTGGAGTTGGGTAATATAGCATAAAAGGTAATGTTCCAAATGAAGAAAAATGATGTAGCATAACCTAAACTAACCTAGCTTAGCCATCTATGCAAGAAAGCAATTTATTTTTGTTAAAGTGGAAAATTTCTAAACATTTAACAAAAATGTTCAAATTCATTATAAAAAAACATATCCTTACCTAACCTATCCTGAACTGTTTTTGAAGAAAACTCAATTAAAAGAAAATCACCCACACCCCCAATTTTTTTTCAAACTTCCCACAAAACCCTAACCTCGCTGAAATTAACTAAACATAACCCCCTTGTATGCTTCATGGAGGTATAATGTGTGTAAAACGCGTGTTCAGTGTTTACCTTAAACTGTAATAGTCTATCCTACATATTGTGCTTATCCTACATATTGTGATTATCCTACATATTGTGCTTATCCTACATATTGTGCTTATCCTACATATTGTGATTGAGATAGAGACGGTGGCCTAAAATTCAGTGTCAGTATCCTAAGGTGTATTTTTCAAACATCTGGAAGAAACATCTGGAAAGAATAGAGTTTTTCAATCAACATGCTTAAGTTTCCAAGAGATGGAAATGCATGCAAGACTTAGTTGACAAAGTGAAAAAGAGCTGATGGAGTTCATCAAGCCAACTCATTAATTTGGTCCAACCACCTCTGATGATTATGATCCTGGCTATCTGATGCAGCTAAAGCTGATGCTGCAATGGCAATACCTGCCTCTTCCGGAACCTGGTGCCATTCCATGAATTAACCTGCCTACCAGATTTGTATGGTATGAAGTGTTGAATCATGCATGTCTGTTGTGATTGCTGTATTGTGGAGAATCTTATCCTTGTATAGCTAAATGAAGAACCAGTTCAACTGGTTTGATGCCACTTCAATTCACATGAATATAGCACGACCACCATCAGTAAACTGGGACTGGAGCGTGATGGCCTTGCTGCCGTTGCCGGCTCCGTCGCCTACAAAATGAGGCGTGTCAATACAGCGCTTGGCTGTTCGACGTCTGAAGCACCGGAGGCGCTCCTGACAACTGTGTCCAGCTCTTGGCTCACCACCATCGGTTGCGGCCGGCTCTACGTGCCACAGACCTGGTAGACGGTGCTGGTAGACCAGTTGAATTCTTATTTCTGCTCCATCCTGGGCCCAACCTGCACCGGCGAGGCCAGCATTGCTACGCGCCTGGTAGGCGTCAACAGCAGCCGGCGGCCGAGGCTAGATGTCTGTGTGGCACGGAGGCTGACTCGAGTTGGGATGCATGTGCGCATCGGCTGGTTGCACTATAATTCTGCTCGGCAGAGCGCAGAGGCGGGCATCTAGGCAGGTGCGCCAGCATGTCACCAGCCAGCGATAGGATGTCCACCCTCACACTGCCGGTCATCTGTCATCGTCCCTGCTGTGTATCGTGTCGTGTCGCCCGGTTCTGCTCTTTTTCTCCGTGTTTGCTGCTGCCGCCGTGACCGCCAGTTAGCGGACTGGCGGCACCCCCTGTGCTGGCCGTCCCGGCGGCACTTGGCACTGCTTTCGTGTCACCCGATCCTGCCGTATTGTTAGCGTGTTTTGCTATTGCGACTGTGACGATTGACGGGTTGGCGGCGACCCCTGTACCGGCCCGTCCTGGCGGCACTTGACAATGCTCTCGTATCGCCGGTCCCGCTGTCCTGTTGGCGTGTTTTGCTGCTGCCGCTGTGATCAGGGGCGACTAGCGGCGCTCACTATGCTTGCCCGTTCTGGCTGCACTTGACAGTGCTCTTGGCTCTGGCAGTGCTATGTGGCAGGTGTGACGTAAGCCACTGCATTGTTGCTTGTATCTATCATTTGGCCTATGAACATTTATTGGAAAGAACGACATGCAAAGTCCCCTTGCTCCACGAACTTTGATTGCGATCATTAATTCATGCTCTGAACCGGAACCAGCACAGAAGCCGACTAGGTCGACTACGCCGACGCGTAGGAGCATTTTGGAATGATACAGATCTAGTCCTGAACGCATTGCTTTGGAATGCCACCAATACATGCCTGGCCGCTTTTGGAGCCCCATGTTTCCAGTCCGTCCGTCGAATGTAGCCTCCTAACTAGAGTGAAATTGTACTTACTTTTGGGAGGCGTTAGCCCCCTTTAAGACTGACGTGAGCCCACCTTTCCCCAATAATTTCATATTTTAACATGTGGCGCTAATGTGGCCTCTCGACTGAAGGTCTTCCTGTTACCTCCAGGCATTGCGTCCCCCAAATCATTTTCTGAAAGTTCCACCCCCGTTGCTGAGCTGGCACGGGGGCTTACAGATGCCCCCATAAAAAGGATTGTCTGCCTCTCCCGTGCTCCTTATGGTACTGTCGGTCTGATAAAAAAAATTGTCACCTTCCTTGACATCTAAATCAGGGGCGTTGCCGCATATAGAGGGGGATGAAAAGGTGCTTCGGTTAATTACTTTTGCCACGCAACACCACAAGCACAATGCTAAATTTGATACAGATTGGGGCTGATGACGCTCTAAATTTTGCACCTAAACCTCCCAAACCCTCGTTTTCTCCCCCGTAGTGTGCACACGTTGCGTATCTTCGAAGCGTGTAAGCGGCTGGCCCATGTTAAGTGTGTACCCCTGATGACGTCATTTAAGGACCTGCGCAAAAAGCTGCGCAGTAGGGATGACGCCACCTGGTATATATCGCATTGGTTGTTTCTGATGAAATGTGCGCTGTACAACGAAGAACCGCAGGCATTTCGAGTACCATAATTATGCGCTTATTATTAATGATAGCTGAAATCAACATAATGAAAAAGCTAATGAACATCGACTACTCAGGCAGTGCACTCGAATCGGACCAATGCAGTGGCACGACATCATATTTTAACCAGGAGCACCTTACACTGATTACGGCATGCTCTAAAGACAGCGTCACCACGTACTTGATGACAAGAACGTTGTGCTCGGTGAGCGTGTCGATATCGGTAGTTTGGATCCTCTTCTTCTCGGCGGCAACGTCCGAGTCGACCTCGGCAACGATGACGCCCTCATCTCCACCTGATGAAGTCACGGTACCACTGGGACATAGTACGTCTCTCCCGTGATCCCCCTTATTTTAGCGTAGTCAAACAGCACTACTGGGACACAGTAAGCCTCTCCCGTGAGCCACCCTCCCACAGCGTAGTCAAACAGCACCACTGGGACACAGTAAGCCTCTCCCGTGAGCCACCCTCCCACAGCGTAGTCAAACAGCACCACTGGGACACAGTAAGCCTCTTCCGTGATCCACCCTCCCACAGCGTAGTCAAACAGCACCACTACGCCTCTCCCGTGATTCACCCTCCCACCCCACAGCGTAGTCAAACGGCATCATCGGGACATAGTACGTCTCTCCCGTGATTGTTCATCATATCTGCCTGTATGCTTTCTACTCGTTAGTGGTTTCTAGCTAATTGGCTATGGGCATCACCTCATGTGCAGGGAAGATATTGTATTACAAGCGTCATTTAACACGCGCCCTGGAGGGCCTCTGAAAATTACGCGCACTGAAACGGGGGGCGGATTCCGCTCTCCCCTAAGATCTCGGTTCCTATTAAAGCTGGAATAACGCAATTCGTAGGGTGGAATGGTACAATAGTGTACTCTATTGTATGCAGATTGCATGACCTTAGGTCAATATCTTCAAGGTCAAATGAGGTCACATATGTCAAATTTTCTTGTTTTGCGTGGCTTGGCTTGTCATTGTTATGGATCGCTGTGATTGTGTTTAAATGCTCCAAAATTGGCAAAAATGATGTTTTGTACATTACTAGTGATGCAATGCAGATGCTAGACCCGGCATTGGACCTCAGGTTACCTATATAGCAGCACTTTATCAGGTCAGTTACCTGTTCCAGTTACCAGAACCGGGCCGCCCGCCCGACTGTTCCGTCGGGCAGCTCGGTGCAATCGGCTTCGCGAAGAAAGGAGTGAAGTACATGAATAAAGTATTGAAACGCTTAGGTACACGATGACAAACAGTAGTTTTCAGGATGTGTAGGATGCAACATGCAAAGCGACATCAATCGCATGACAGTCATTTGCATTTATGACAATATTCCAGTTGACCAAGTTTGGCTACATTAACCTGTCATGAACTTGACCTGACTTGGCCTCGGTGGCCTAACATGACCTTGAAACTATACAGCATAACAATCTACATCAAACAAGTCGCTAATGTTGCCAAGAGCACTTCCCTTTTGCCAATATACAGGAAACGCATCAGCGCCGATTTTTGTGGTCTGGCGCTACGAAATGTTTTGACTTTAACGGCCCCTAACTCGAAAATGTTCGGCCGAATTCCGTTTTTAAATGGCTTAAACGCTTTAAACGACGCGCCGGACATTTCTAAGCAGGTACGCAAAAAAATGGCTTATATCGACCGGTAAAATCTGCAGTAATGTACGAAAAACCGAAGGGGTGGGCGGATTTCGTCCCCCCCCCCAGTGCGCGTGTCAACCCCCGCATTGATCCATCATGCGAAACATGATTCGTTGCGTCACTCATAGGAATATATCCGATATCCAAAAAATGAACACACTGGGGGTAGGGCTTCACAATTCAACGACTTGATGGTCGTATATGCAGCTATGACCAGCAATATCGCAAACATTGTCATCTGTATGGAACCTGCCCTAGATCTCATGCGAAGGAGGAGCTGACTTCTAATTGTCATGCAACCTGCTATGTACTTTTTTCTGAACCAAATAATGGGAAAATCTGCTCGCTGAGCAATTGGAAAAACACCTTCGTACATGGATCACCCCAGCAACCACCTCATGTACACCAGAAAACCTCCAAATGTACACGATAAGAACTCCAAATACACACGAGAAAAACTCCAAATATACGCGAGAAGGCCTCCAACTACAAACGAGAATACCTCCAAATACACACGGGAATACCTCCAAATACACACGAGAGGACCTCCAAATACACACACAGAAGCCTCCCAGACGCGAAAGTCTCACTGTCTTTCTCCAGAAGTTTTCCGTAAGTGTTTCTGCCCGTATGGAACAGATACTTGATTCTGTCGATCATCCGCAGCTCGATCAGGCAGAGGATGATAATGCAAACAGTCCCTGAAATGTAGAGGACGTGCAAAGATAATCCCCAGAGCATTAACAAGGTGATGTCGAGAAACATCAGTGGTAAGTGGCAAGATGTTGGCGCGGGCAGCCTTAGAGGCCCACCGTTAGAGACTTGTACAAAGGACGCGGTGGCATTGAGCATATCAGTGATTAGTGGTAAGAGGTTGGCGTGGGCAACACAAAAGCTCTTGGTTAGAGACGGTACCGACTGACGCGGTCACAAGTGATGCTGCGACGTTGAGCAGATCAGACACTGGCCCAACTCACCACACACGCAGCACGTAGCACGTAGCACGTGGCGCTGCAAGCCTGCTCTAAGACAGCTTAGAGCGTTAAGTGACATTACTACCCAGTACAGAGAGGGGTCTTACCTTCAACGAACATGACGATTAGGGTACGTCCGATGCCCAATCGCTCCAATGCCAGGTAGTTGTCGTTCCAGTACACACAGCCAGCGTCTCCACACATCCCAGTAGCTGTCGGGACAAGCCAGCACTGCCACTCACAGTAGGGGACAACACAGTACTGATATACCAGCGCCGCCACTCACAGTAGGGGACAACACAGTACTGATATACCAGCACCGCCACTCACAGTAGGGGACAACACCGTACTGCCACTCACAGTAGGGGACAACACCGTACTGGCACTCACAGTAGGGGACAACACAGCACCGATATACCAGCACTGCCACTTACAGTAGGGGACAACACAGCACTGATATACCAGCACTGCCACTCACAGTAGGGGACAACACAGCACTGATATACCAGCACTGCCGCTTACAGTAGGGGACAACACAGTACTGATATACCAGCACTGCCACTCACAGTAGGGGACAACACAGCACTGATATACCAGCACCGCCACTCACAGTAGGGGACAACACAGCACTGATATACCAGCACCGCCACTCACAGTAGGGGACAACACAGTACTGCCACTCACAGTAGGGGACAACACAGCACCGATATACCAGCACTGCCACTTACAGTAGGGGACAACACAGCACTGATATACCAGCACTGCCACTCACAGTAGGGGACAACACAGCACTGATATACCAGCACTGCCGCTTACAGTAGGGGACAACACAGCACTGATATACCAGCACTGCCACTCACAGTAGGGGACAACACAGCACTGATATACCAGCACTGCCACTTACAGTAGGGGACAGCGCAGTACTAATATACCAGCACCGCCACTGACAGTAGGGGACAACACAGTACTAATATACCAGCACCGCCACTCACAGTAGGGGACAACACAGTACTAATATACCAGCACCGCCACTCACAGTAGGGGACAACACCGTACTGCCACTCACAGTAGGGGACAATACAGCACTGATATGCCAGCACCGCTACTCACAGTAGGGGACAACACAGCACTGATCTACCAGCACTGCCACTTACAGTAGGGGACAGCACAGCACTGATATACCAGCACCGCCACTCACAGTAGGGGACAACACCGTACTGCCACTAGCAGTAGGGGACAGCAGTATCTTATCAGTACCCCAGCAGTAGGGGCACTGATAAGATAGCGCCACCACTCACAAAGCCAATCTGATACGTCATCACAGATAAACCAAGCTGTCAGTCAACACCTACGACCCTGCACCAGCTACCAGGCAAAGGAATTCAATATTGCAAGAATATCGCAAACACTGTTATCATTGCTATAACCGTTGAACGTACTTCGATTTGTTTGTTCCAAGAGGCACCGAATTTATCTAGCGTGTTTTATGAGCGCAATTGTCATAACCATGTGAGATTTGTTGAGCGCAATACGCCTACAGCAAAAGTAGTGCATGCAACGCACATGGTATGCTACTTGATCATCAGTTTTCCTAAGCCGACCTTCTCTTCGGTGCCAAACGATCAGATAAAAATCCTAATATGATGCAGATGTCCCCATATAATGTTTTAGAAATTTACGTTACTTAACAAAAAAAATTGGGAACATAGTTTATATGGAAATAGCAAACAGATCATACCATTCGGGAAATTCAGACTCAGTACTCATTCTGAAAGAGTTCAATAATATTAATTATACTAAGAGGAGATAAAAAGCAGGTATGATTAGACCCAGCGCTCACGCCAAGCTGACATAATTGGATGGCATCGTCATCTTGGATCATCAGTCCAGAGAATGGCGTTCCGCTTGCCCTTACCCTTGCAGCACGGAAATGGTTGCTTCATCTCCTTCAAAATGGCGCACAACGTTGTCAGATTCTTCATGTTGCCGCAATACTGGATTCCCTGGTAGTTAGAGTACACGTCCGACATGCCCATGCCTAGCGCGTAGTTGGGCAGCACCAAAAACACCTGCCAATCATAGCATGCAACGTCAACAGTCTAATTCACTGTCAGGACTCGGGTGTACATCGTGTCTCGTGACTCAGGTGTACATCGTGTCTCGTGACTCAGGTGTACATCGTCTCTCGTGACTCAGGTGTACATCGTGTCTCGTGACTCGGGTGCACATCGTGTCTCGTGACTCAGGTGTACATCGTGTCTCGTGACTCAGGTGCACATCGTGTCTCGTGACTCGGGTGTACATCGTGTCTCGTAACTCAGGTGTACATCGTGTATCGTGACTCGGGTGCACATCGTGTCTCGTGACTCAGGTGTACATCGTGTCTCGTGACTCAGGTGTACATCGTCTCTCGTGACTCGGGTGTACATCGTGTCTCGTAACTCAGGTGTACATCGTGTCTCGTGACTCAGGTGTACATCGTGTCTCGTGACTCAGGTGCACATCGTGTCTCGTGCTCAGTCGCCCCACCACTGAACGCCTGGAGTATCCCAGTACGCTCTGGATACTAAATAACACACTGTTGTAAATGAGAACTACAAAGCTTGTCAATGGCTGTCAGCAATGCACGTCAACATTCTGCACGTTTCCAGCACTATTAGGATATTTCGATACTCCAAATACTCCCATCATACACCACTTGGCATTTAGCGAATCATCTTGCCGCCCTGCAGCTGCAGCTGAGCCACCCCCCCCCCCCCCCCCCCTCTGTAGCTGAAGCTGAGCCGCCCTGCAGTTGAAGCATGCGGATCAGCTTCTTATGTGTCACATCATTTTCTCAAGAAGGAATACATTTGGTGGTTACTTTTAGTACAAATAGTGTGTGTTAAGGTATTCATTAAGGATTCGCTCGCCGAGAACGTGTTGCCCGTCAGTCATACCAAGGGAGCTGTTCCGCGCTCATCACCACCCGCCTTCACGTGTTCCCCGTCAGTCATACCAGGGGAGTCGTTCCGCGCTCCTCACCACTCGCCTTCACGCTTACTAAATCAGTAGAACACATCCAGCGAACTGTTTGCCGCCCTCCCAATCCAGCGTTTGTCGCCCTCCTAATCCAGCGTTTGCCGTCCTCCCAATCCAGCGTTTGTCGCCCTCCCAATCCAGCGTTTGTCGTCCTCCCAATCCAGCGTTTGCCGCCCTCCCAATCCAGCGTTTGTCGCCCTCCTAATCCAGCGTTTGCCGCCCTCTCAATCCAGCGTTTGTCACCCTCCCAAGCCAGCGTTTGTCGTCCTCCCAATCCAGCGTTTGTCGCCCTCCCAATCCAGTGTTTGCCGCCCTCCCAATCCAGCGTTTGTCGCCCTCCCAATCCAGTGTTTGCCGCCCTCCCAATCCAGCGTTTGTCGCCCTCCCAATCCAGCGTTTGTCGCCCTCCCAATCCAGCGTTTGTCGCCCTCCCAATCCAGCGTTTGTCGCCCTCCCAAGCCAGCGTTTGTCGCCCTCCCAATCCAGCGTTTGTCGCCCTCCCAATCCAATGGTGTCAGCTTCTCACATGTCAACTAAATCGATGTACCTGTGATTGAATGAAAACCAACTCTTTATATCAAAGTGACCCAAGTGGTGCACCGAATCAAGTCCATATAGAACTCCAAGACATCTAAGTGTAGCTACCGTTCTTACACAACACCTAGCAGCGCATAGCGTCCATTGGTGCTACAGGCGCTGGACAAGCGAGGATGTTACAGCGGAGATAGCGCCTATTGGTGCTACAGGCGCTGGACGAGCGAGGACGTTACAGCGGACATAGCGTCTATTGGTGCAATAGGCGCTGGACAAGCGAGGACGTTACAGCGCCTATTGGTGATGTTTGCGATGGATGAGCGAGAACGCTAAAAGAGTGGAAAGCTAAAGGAGAGGTAAAAGTTAAAAGAGCAGATAAAAGAAGAGCTAAGAATGCAGTACAGTCTAATCTCCAGGCATATCACTGTTGGGTGGCTGGCCTTCAGCGTTTATGCAGCCCCTGAAGTTCTGAAGCATGGAAGCAGAGCTGAAGTGAATTATGATTCGATGAAGTGAAGCTGAAGTGAATTCTGATTCTGATCACCAACTTACATTACTTACGGTATAAATAAAAAGAGTCATCCTGCCTTGGGACTTAACTCGATAAAGTCGCTGGAACACCAACCAGCGACGTTTAGGTTTTGAATACGACCGTGAAAGGACGCCACACAAATACCTGAACGTAGGTTGAATGTGGCTCCACGAGTTCAGAACCGATAGCATGCAGAGGACTGCGAACTCGCCATGCAACCGAGATACTACAATTCAGCAGCAGTATTTTAAATGAGACTTTAACTTAGCGTCCCTCTTCCGACATAGCCAGCTCAGTGGCTGTGTGCCAGAGGTTAACAAGATTAGTCCCAGTGGCAGCCGATAGCCCCAACCTGGGGCCAAATACGAGCAGCGTGTACAACGGCCGGCACCCTGTCATGACAGAATCAGGAGGAGAGGGTCAAATAGAAGCGTGTACAGCGGCCGGCACCCTGTCATGACAGAATCAGGAGGCGAAGGTCAAATAGAAGCGTGTACAATGGCCGGCACCCTGTCATGATAGGATGAGGGGTCCAAGTTCAGCTCTGTACCAACTGAGCTATAGGGAAGGGGCAGCACATGTTCTGGTGAGTAGCTTAGATGACACAGACTGCCCGAATGGAACTGCAGCCCTGCCGATCCAGCCGCCGCTGTGTCAGCTGCTGGCCCCATCAGGCTAGCTACCACCAGGCCCTCTCGGCCCAACCCAGCCGCCGCTGTGTCATCTGCTCACCCCATCAGACTGTCTACAATCTTCCACCAGGCCCTCTCGGCCCAACCCAGCCGACGCTCCGTCATCTGCTCACCCCATCAGACTGTCTACTATCTTCCACCAGGCCCTCTCGGCCCAACCCAGCCGACGCTCTGTCATCTGCTCACCCCATCAGACTGTCTACTATCTTCCACCAGGCCCTCTCGGCCCAACCCAGCCGACGCTCTGTCATCTGCTCACCCCATCAGACTGTCTACTATCTACCACCGAGGGCCCTGTCGGCGCCCACGGCTAAATACGAGCTCGAGTGTAGACTGCATCTGTCTCGTCAGGCCAGGCCACGGCGAATGTCAGCGCTCTATTCCCGACTGAGGTATTTTAGCTGAAATGCTCCAGATGTAGAGAGTAACCCTGGAGCAATGCTGAAGGAACAATTATCGATACAGGAAACTGATGCGCTATAATGACAAGAAATTGTCAGGGAAATGACATTCACCCGAAGTCAATACCCTCGCATTACCATGCTGCATGGCAGGTTGCAATAGTTTTCTCACGATTCAATTAAATTATGCATTCCAACAAATGTTACCAAAAACCACCTGCGGATGGCAAACACCAATCATTAAAAATAAGCTGGAATAATATCTAAGTTTAACAGCACACCGGAGGGCCTCTCACATCACGGGAACCTGAGGAGAGAATTCCGCCTCCCCTAAAATCTCGAAACTACGGAAGCTATAAGCACAAAAATTGGTCGAGACATTACGACTGTAGCGAACTGTCCTGGTAATACTGGTAATACTGGTAATAATGGTATAAATCTGATAAATATAGGTCAATGCCTTAATGGTCAGATGAGGTCGAGATTGGCACTCAGCCCGGCACGTAAATGTGGGACCTTGAAATCCAGGCGGCCGGTCGGCTGGCCTGCGGTCGGCTGCCGGCCGGGACTTCGCACTCCCGCAGGTCCGATGTTTATCAACGGATTTCAAAACTTTTTTTTTATGGGATACGCTTATCAAATTGCAATACATTCGCAGGATTTCAGTACAATACCCCTGCCCGTGTATGAGACTTCGTCGAAAGACAGGAGTGGCGGTGCTCAGCCACCCCTCAGGTGCGCGTGCTTATCATGTTAATCAAATCTGAAAACCTGTCAATCAAACGGCAGGTTTTCAGGAGGCGGAGAAACTTTTAGAAACAGCCATCTACTGAGAAGTGAACGCGACCGGTGCGTCTTACCCGGTCCAACGCCTTACCCAGTCCTACGCCTTACCCAGTCCTACGCCTTACCCAGTCCTACGTCTTACCCAGTCCAATATGTCGGCCGTGTCTACCAGCTTCAGCGTAGGAATTCGCATCACGGCCACGGTCACCATCGTGGCCATGCCTGTCGAACAGAGGTGCCGGTCAACAATGACAATAGACAGGTCACCATCGTGGCCATGCCTGTCGAACAGAGGTGCCGGTCAACACTGACAATGGACAGGTCACCAGCTCAAGGCCGGATCCCAAAAAAATAATAATGGGGGCACTTGCCTAGAGTGTCGCCATTTCTTAAGAGGGGCCCCACTGTGAAAGTAGCTGGAGGGGCGCCATCGGCGGAGAGGACTGTGCACTCACGTACCCTGAAGGACCTTTTCCTTCCACGCGGTGCCTATTCCTCTCCAAGAGCCACCTCTGCCTGACTAATTCGTTGAGCGGGGGAGGAGGGGGGGGATTCGAGCCTTCCCGCAGGGGCACCTTTTTTCCGGCCGGTGAGACGCAAGTTTCTATGGGGGAGGCACATGCATATAGTGCCCCACTCTGTATCCGCCCATGTATGTACCAGCTCAACCCACAAACGCTCCGAAAGAGTCCGCCGTAGCCACAGCCCGTCATCGCCCACTGTAGCTCTGGCTGTAGTTCTAGCTGTAGCTCTAGCTGTAGCTCTAGCTGTAACTCTAGCTGTAGCTCTATATGTAACTCTAGCTGTAGCTCTAGCTGTAGCTATAGCTGTAGCTCTAGCTGTAGCTTTAGCTGTATCTCTAGATGTAGCTCTAGCTGTTCTCTAGCTGTAACTCTAGCTGTAACTCTAGCTGTAGCTCTAGCTATAGCTCTAGCTGTAGCTCTAGCTGTAGCTCACTATAAGAGGCGTTGTACCTTTGATGGCATGACTGCACATTCGCGGCCTGTAATTCGTTCGCCCGTATATTCGTTGTACGGTGTTCAGTATGACAGAATGAGTCGAAGAAATGCTATTCTTTGCAACACGAGATAACATTTCGTGCATGACTATGAATATTGTGCGTGGTACAAGCAGGATCACACCAAAGCGACTGAAAACTGATACCCGCAATATCAATTTCAATATACGTGCAGCAAAGCGAACTATTCGGTTCCATCGAATACCATGACCGATAGTTGGCGTAGCTTTTTTCTGAGAGGTTGGGACTCTAAGAATAGCCGAAGACGTGACAGGTATCAAATTTCAGTTCGGTGCGAGTGACAGCTTCTTGGCCCCCTGTCTCACCACTGGTTGTAGCAGCCTCTCCAGGGATCATTATTGCCCAGGCCACACTGGGATAATTACCTCTTATGAACTTCAGCTTGATACAGGAATCCATTGGATTACAGGATTATCTTAATTATAAAATGGTGTCCATAAAACTGAGTAGTGTGCGCATGTCGGGTCTCAAGAATCAGCATCCTTTCGCTATCTGGAGGAGAGTACATGGTGTGACCTACTCATTGCGATTATCCAATGAGGCTATATAGGAGCACTTGGTAATTTTGGGACGCAGACGATGGCCGTTGGCGTTATCAGCTGTCATGTTGTGAACTTGCGGATGTTAAAATTACCTCCGGGGCAATAGGAGCCCGGAACCCCACATGACGGGGGCTCTTTACGACGCATTCTGCTTCATACAGCGTCGCCAAACTCTGGACTTGGATTGGTCTCGAACGAACCCGGTATTTCCGCCGACTGCGGGAATCGAACCGACGATCTTGCGATCCAAGGTAGTACGCCCTACCTACTGAGCTATCGCGGCCCCGAAACCGCACATTTCGACTCGCATGCATTTGAGGAAGTACAAACACAACCTACAATGTAAGCTTTGCTAATGTAGGTACACTATAAACAGCTACCTTTATCAATATGTCCACACCGCTGTAGCGATGCAGCGTAGCCTGATCGGTAAGTCGTGGGTACTACTCAGTAACATTTATTGGGGTGGGGGTGGTGGACAAATTACATTATTGATGACCAAAGCTGCCGCGAAGACAGTTTCTATCTAGTGTACTCCCATAAGCCCAATTGCTAACCTTCGATCTGATTGGGAGGGTGTAATTGATGACTGAGGGTGCCAGTGGATCTCCTTGGCATACACCAAGTGACACTCCTGCTGCGAGTCATGCTCACCCGTGAAGATGTTGAACATTGTGACGCGAGTGAAGCCCGAGGAAGGTACCGTGAAGACGAATGAGAAGAGGTAGGACTGCGGCAGCATGGCGTAGCCGTACATGACGAACAGCAGCAGAAGCGTCCCTGCAATCACAGACAAAATACATGTCGCTTGTCCCTGCCTTGGCCTTATCACTCATCTTTAGTTTCTGTCTCTGTTTCTGTCTCTGTTTCTGTCTCTGTTTCTGTCTCTGTTTCTGTCTCTGTTGCTGTCTCTGTTTCTGTCTCTGTTTCTGTCTCTGTTTCTGTTTCTGCCTCTGTTTCTGTCTCTGTTTCTGTCTCTGTTTCTGTCTCTGTTTCTGTCTATGTTTCTGTCTCTGTTTCTGTCTCTGTTTCTGTATCTGTTTCTGTCTCTGTTTCTGTCTCTGTTTCTGTCTCTGTTTCTGTCTCTGTTTCTGTCTCTGTTTATGTCTCTGTTTCTGTCTCTGTTTCTGTTTCTGTCTCTGTTCATGTCTCTGTTTCTGTCTCTGTTTCTGTCTCTGTTTCTGTCTCTGTTTCTGTCTCTGTTTCTGTCTCTGTTTCTGTCTCTGTTTCTGTCTCTGTTTCTGTCTCTGTTTCTGTCTCTGTTTCTGTCTCTGTTTCTGTCTCTGTTTCTGTGTCTGTTTCTGTCTCTGTTTCTGTCTCTGTTTCTGTGGCTGTTTCTGTCTCTGTTTCTGTCTCTGTTTCTGTCTCTGTTTCTGTCTCTGTTTCTGTCTCTGTTTCTGTCTCTGTTTCTGTCTCTGTTTCTGTCTCTGTTTCTGTCTCTGTCTCTGTTTCTGTCTCTGTTTCTGTCTCTGTTTCTGTCTCTGTTTCTGTCTCTGTTTCTGTCTCTGTTTCTGTCTCTGTCTCTGTTTCTGTCTCTGTTTCTGTCTCTGTTTCTGTCTCTGTTTCTGTCTCTGTTTCTGTCTCTGTTTCTGTCTCTGTTTCTGTCTCTGTTTCTGTCTCTGTTTCTGTCTCTGTTTCTGTCTCTGTTTCTGTCTCTGTTTCTGTCTCTGTTTCTGTCTCTGTTTCTGTCTCTGTTTCTGTCTCTGTTTCTGTCTCTGTTTCTGTCTCTGTTTCTGTCTCTGTTTCTGTCTCTGTGTATGTCTCTGTTTCTGTCTCTGTGTCTGTCTCTGTTTCTGTCTCTGCTTCTGTCTCTGTTTCTGCGTCTGTTTCTGTCTCTGTTTCTGTTTCGGTCTCTGTTTCTGTCTCTGTTTCTGTCTCTGTTTCTGTCTCGGTTTCTATTTCTGTTTTTTTTTCTCTGACACTGGCTCTGTTTCTGTCTTTGATTCTATCTCTGTATATATTTCCAACTTTTCGTAAACGATCGTACTGGAAACGTTCGGGGCCTCGTCAATAATAGCACCGTCGATATGCTTCTGTGATGTAAATCCCCTGGCCGTTGCGGTCGTCTGAGAGGTAGGGAACACAGTGAGCTCGGCTGACTAGCCATTCAAGAAGATTAGCTCGGCTGACTGTAGCCACTCAAGAAGACCAGCTTGGCTGACTGCAGCCACTCAAGAAGACCAGCTCGGCTGACTGCAGCCACTCAAGAAGACCAGTTCGGCTGACTGTAGCCACCCAAGAAGACCAGTTCGAATGTTTAGATCAGTGGAAATCTGAGATGACTGGCTCGCATGTATCGGCAGTGTGGCGTGTTATGAGAGTTACTCTGGAACAGTTCCGTCCGCTTCGGGGAATAGCAGGACGCTGGTTTTCGTGGATGCCTTGGTATTCACGGCACCTAACACTTTGCGATGAGCTTCCCGCCTCAGATTCGTCTAGGACTAAAACTAAACGTACGGTAGTGGCTGTCAAAATGTGATGATGACGTCACAAACAGCCAGAACTTTCTATCTTACTTACAACACTTGGTTACATTTGACTAGGCGCCTGCACATGTCTGCCAACCTTGGGTTTCCTTCTCGATGAATCCCTCCTCGTTGAAGGCAAGCAGCATCAGAAGCATGCCGAAGACCGGCAGCAGGAAGTTGATGTAGTCCCAGATCATGTTGCTCATCCAGAATACGGTGATGCCGCAGCCAGATACAAACTGTAGGTGCTTGGCCTTGCTGGCCATCTCTGGAACAACAGAAAGCCATGTGCACAGTACCAATAACAGATAACAAAAATATAAACAGAAGGAATCTGATTCAAATGATCTTGGCACAGAAATGGCACAAAATATTATACAAGTAAATTATGCGCAGAGGACAACAATTCTTCTGCCACGCGTATTGCCAGTGTGGATAGTTTGCAATGCTCATAGATTAAGGACTTGATTGGATTGTGAAGCATACCTTGCAACAGTGAGTGGAGTGTGGCGTGTACCTTACAACTGAATCCTACCCTTGGTAAGGAATAATGCATCGGACGTTGCTAAAAACGTGTCATGCAACTGACCCCTTACCCTTGATAAGGAACATCACGAAGGACGCCGCTAGAAACGAGACGCCAAACGCCACATTGAATGCGATGTTGAAGCCGTTGCTCTGACCGTTCAGCTGCATTTGGATCTGAAACAACACACAAGTGATTGCAGACCAACATTTGAGGCAGTCCTGATGACCTGGAGATATTTGTTGTCACATGCTGAAAACCACGGTTTCGGTAACGCAAACCGACATTCAAGGCATCCCAAGCTGCGTTGTCAACGATTGGCAGTTCGCTACAAACGTTTGCAGAGAATGTATAGAGTGGACAAAGCTCAGCATGTACAGCCTCACTCTACGATTAAAGTACGAATGGCAGGGATCAATGGGAGGGAAGCTGCAGATGTGTTCTGCAGTGTTTTGTTTTACTAAATGTTATTTACACATTCGTGCGTATATACTAGTTATATATGCTTTATACAGAGTCAGGCGTCGTGGACGAGTTTTGGGCTTGCTGGCGACCGTCTCACCCTGGTCTCGTCGGAAATTGGTGTTGGGTGGTTGATGACCTGCAGTGTGTAGACGTCACTCAGATTCTGGGTGAAGTAGCGCAGCATCACCTGGTCCAGCAGCTGAAACACGACGCGCGGCGGCTGGCTCAGGGACATGGTCAGCAGCAGGTGATGCCGGTCACTGTGTGTCACATAAGCTGGTCACGGCGCCCGCACAATCGAACTGTACAGGCGATACGCATGCATCACAGCTTTACAGTGTTAGAGTTGATACTTGTAAAGCATATAGCGACTGCAGCGACTGCCAGAGGGCAACCACATTTCCATAAGGGAATGTGGGTGGAGCTGCAGCTCGCTGCGTGCATCAGACTGAGCTCGAACTAAGACTGGCGACTGGCGACCGATCAATGACAATGTGGGTGGAGCTGCAGCTCGCTGCGTGCATCAGACTGAGCTCGAACTAAGACTGGCGACTGGCGACCGACCACTGACGATATGGGACTGCGTGCATCAGACTGAGCTCGAACTAAGACTGGCGACTGGCGACCGATCAATGACAATGTGGGTGGAGCTGCAGCTCGCTGCGTGCATCAGACTGAGCTCGAACTAAGACTGGCGACTGGCGACCGATCAATGACAATGTGGGACTGCGTGCATCAGACTGAGCTCGAACTAAGACTGGCGACTGGCGACCGATCAATGACAATGTGGGTGGAGCTGCAGCTCGCTGCGTGCATCAGACTGAGCTCGAACTAAGACTGGCGACTGGCGACCGATCAATGACAATGTGGGTGGAGCTGCAGCTCGCTGCGTGCATCAGACTGAGCTCGAACTAAGACTGGCGACTGGCGACCGATCAATGACAATGTGGGTGGAGCTGCAGCTCGCTGCGTGCATCAGACTGAGCTCGAACTAAGACTGGCGACTGGCGACCGATCAATGACAATGTGGGACTGCGTGCATCAGACTGAGCTCGAACTAAGACTGGCGACTGGCGACCGATCAATGACAATGTGGGAGTGCTTTCTGCACTCCCGCCACAACTTAATTTATCGGTTGCAAATGGGCTTGCACACCCTAAAGCCGATAATCGCTTTGTTTTAAATGTGATACTCGAAGTGAAGTGAGTGACCAGAATTCAAGTGTCCTTCAATGATGCCCGAAGTGAAATGCTTGCGATGTCCCCTATGCATGTCATGTATGTATGTCATCTAAGTATGTGTATTTTAAAAATGTTATGTCCCAGTTCCTTTTTGTATCAGCGTAGTCGATTGTTGGAACCAAAATTACCCGAATGAATTGGAGCGTGCAATGATTTAAATGTCCTTCAATGATGTCAGGCTTGCATCTCGATCGTTCATGTTGTATTCACAATATTGATTCGTCAAAGGCTTGACAAGACAAGCAGAAGTACAGACCTTTCGAAACATCGATCTTCATAATCCATTGAAGTACGAGAATCGTCCAGAAACCACAGATTTCCCTGGAATGAATAACTTTTGAGAACTACCGGAGTAATTAGTTTTATTCACATTTTGATGTTTAACTGAGCGAATTCGGACACATTGCTCCAAAGGATCCAGAGGCCCACCAGGTACTTGATGGGCACATGTCCAAATTGCATGATGCTGTTGGTAATGTTGTAACTTACATCTTTAATGCGAACTCTACAGTAGGGCCTAATTCAATGCAACCATTGGTCTTATAGAATTGTGAAAATGAGCTCCAAAAGCTGACAAACGTCCTGTGGTAAGGCGTTTCCATATAGCTTCCCTAATAGGTCAATTGTAGTTGATACTGCATCAACATATGAAGTGAAAACAGCACTGGCTGTTTGTTTCCGACGAAACACTGCGTATCCTGATGAACTGTCTCCAGCTGCCTATTAGCACTCTCCGACAGTCCCGTCACGGTTTAAGACAGTTGGGTGGTGGCAGAGACCATACCTGTCGCAGGTTTCTCCTCCGCACCCCATGGACTGTTCCAACATCTGTCTGTGGATAAAGGAGGCCCAGAGCGCGGCGTGGAAAACAACTAGCAAAGAAGTTCTAGCTGAGCTTGCTTTCTGCGTAAATCCTTGGAGCTCCCGGTATCTCATGTATGCCCGGGCAAGTGAACAGGATCCTGTACGCCCAGGCATATGTCCAAGTCCAGGAGTGTTGTCCGCGAGTGACGTAGCGAAGATGCAAACGACAATGATATTGGATGCAAATGCATGCCTGTTTGTATGATATATTTTGAGAATATATTCGGCAAGTAAACATACGTTGTGGTGCTCACAGCTCCTCTTCAATGACTTCGCTGGCCATCGCCAGGACATTATCTTCTGAGGCAGCGATGAGCGGCATGTGTGGCAGATGACGCCGGCATTAAGTGTTCGGCACTCTAGAGCTGTACAGTGTACCTTAAAAGTATGTCATGTGACACTGGGGAAAGACAACTATTTATCTGTCCTGTTTTAGCTGCGATACCAAAATAAAACGTCCATTTAAACCTGAAAGAAGTTTCGTATGAGGAGAGCAAGGAACATTTGTACCAATAACCACTCTCAATTGATGCGTGTATTGCTGAAATGAAACCTGAAACTAGTCTTATTTGAACAATAGCTTCGAATGTTGAAATCAATAGCTATTCTCAAATGAACTGGCTTTAGCGAGAACAAAAATACGCTTTGAAGTTATTTTACACGAGTGCATTTGCGAACCGCAAGTACAGTCAGAGTGGCACATGGGACTGGTCCCAATTGAGCATAGCTGTTTAAATTGAGACCAATTGCTATTCCCAGTATGACTGGTTTCACTTAAGACAAAACGATATTCTCCTTCCTGAGTCTTGAAAGTGGTTTCGCATGAGTACATTTGCAAGTATCAATGCACTGGAATTATCTTCTAATAATGATGTTCTCAGCAGATCGCGAGCAGACTGTTCGTTTTGTGTGATCTGATTTGAATATGGAAAATGAGAACGTCTGCTATTCTCAGATAATATATACGCTTCTCATACTTTTCTCAGTGTGCGTCTATGAAACTGCTTTTAAGTGGAGCTCCCATCAGTACATTGATAGATACGAGTGCAAGCATTTCGGAACGCTGTTGTTCAGCAGCGGTGTAATTTTATAAAAGTTGTTGTGGATGTGCAGTGCGCAATATTTGTTCGTGGTACTTCCTCCTGCCTCAAAGTATCACACCATGCTATGCACTGGTGCTTTCTCTTCCCTAAGGCATCATACTTTGTTATACGATGGTACTCCCTCCTGCCTCAGTGTCACATCTTCCTATGCGCTGGTGCTCCCTCCTCCCTCAAAATACCACACCTTGTTATGCACTGGTGCTCCCTCCTCCCTCAAAATACCACACCTTGTTATGCACTGGTGCTCCCTCCTCCCTCAAAATACCACACCTTGTTATGCACTGGTGCTCCCTCCTCCCTCAAAATACCACACATTGTTATGCACTGGTACTCCCTCCTCTCACAAAGTATCACACCTGGTTATGTGCAACTTGATCTCAGCAATTTCACTTTGACATATTCACGGAATCATCCAGTGTGTTTGGGAGCTTGAGGCATTCAACGTCAAAATGTCCCCGACACTCCTTGCAGGAGTCCATACGTTTACAAAACTTTCCCAATAATTACAGAATTTTGGGTGCCTAGGGGCAGCTTGAGCTGTTGATATTGCCTTTAGCTGCGTATTCTAAAATAGTTGCAAAAATAACAGAAATATGTAAACTGTCAAGATTGCAAGCTCTCTGTAGTTCAATTTGTAGGTTACAAAAACAGATTTGAGGGTGCTCCAAATAGACTTGCGGGTGCGTCGGTACACACGAGGTACAAAGTTTCCCATCTGATGTCCAGCTATACTACCGATAATGGAGCGGGTGATATTGTTCGGTTGGCTGTGACCAGTCCACAGGTTCTTCATGATTCCATCAGATGTGATTGCATTTTGGCGGCGGAAAGGTCTATTGCCTGGGAAGGGAAGGTACGTTCCCCAATATTTATATCTTTCTTTCTCACTGCACACCCTCTACTCATAGCGGCGTTAGATAGTAGTAAGTGCACCGATTTACCCGATAAGTCCCCCACCCTCCCAGATACACATTTGACCTCGGCTCGGGGCACGCGTGCGGTGATGACGTCACCCACCACCATGGCGGCGCCGGCGGCGTGGAATGGCTGATTGTTGAAGACGGCCGTGATGCCGAACTCGGGCGCCGACTGGCTGTGGAGGCCGTGCGCAGTCTCGTTGGTCAGGTCCAGCGCGGCCATGTAGTGTCTGTTGAAGCCGGGCAGGTTGGCCTGCTCCTGCAGAACAGACGGGTGGTGGTTCAGTCGGCAGGGCCTTGGTCAGGTCCAGCGTGGACATGTAGTGTCTGCTGAAGCCGGGCAGGTTGGCCTGCTCCTGCAGAACAGACGGGTGGTGGTTCAGTCGGCAGGGCCTTGGTCAGGTCCAGCGCGGACATGTAGTGTCTGCTGAAGCCGGGCAGGTTGGCCTGCTCCTGCAGAACAGACGGGTGGTGGTTCAGTCGGCAGGGCCTTGGTCAGGTCCAGCGCGGACATGTATTGTCTGTTGAAGCCGGGGATGACAGACGGTTGAGTCATCACTGGACATCGATTCCCTGACCTGTGAGTCGCGTGCCACCACCACCAGGCAGGCTCACTCCTCAGCGAGGAGCACCAGTGATCAGTGGGGCGCACCACATCGACTGGTTGACCTGTGAGCCGCGTGACACTACCACCAGGCAGGCTCCCTCCTCAGCCAGGAGCACCAGTGATCCGTGGGGCGCACCACATCGACTGGTTGACCTGTGAGCCGCGTGACACTACCACCAGTCAGGCTCCCTCCTCAGCCAGGAGCACCAGTGATCCGTGGGGCGCACCACACCGACTGGTTGACCTGTGAGCCGCGTGACACTACCACCAGTCAGGCTCCCTCCTTAGCCAGGAGCACCAGTGATCCGTGGGGCGCACCACACCGACTGGTTGACCTGTGAGCCGCGTGACACTACCACCAGGCAGGCTCCCTCCTCAGCTAGGAGCACCAGTGATCCGTCGGGCGCACCACACCGACTGGTTGACCTGTGAGCCGCGTGACACTACCACCAGGCAGGCTCCCTCCTCAGCCAGGAGCACCAGTGATCCGTGGGGCGCACCACACCGACTGGTTGACCTGTGAGCCGCGTGACACTACCACCAGGCAGGCTCCCTCCTCGGCCAGGAGCACCAGTGATCCGTCGGGCGCACCACACCGACTGGTTGACCTGTGAGCCGCGTGACACTACCACCAGGCAGGCTCCCTCCTCAGCCAGGAGCACCAGTGATCCGTGGGGCGCACCACACCGACTGGTTGACCTGTGAGCCGCGTGACACTACCACCAGTCAGGCTCCCTCCTCAGCCAGGAGCACCAGTGATCCGTGGGGCGCACCACACCAACTGGTTGACCTGTGAGCCGCGTGACACTACCACCAGGCAGGCTCCCTCCTCGGCCAGGAGCACCAGTGATCCGTGGGGCGCACCACACCGACTGGTTGACCTGTGAGCCGCGTGACACTACCACCAGGCAGGCTCCCTCCTCAGCCAGGAGCACCAGTGATCAGTGGGGCGCACCACATCGACTGGTTGACCTGTGAGCCGCGTGACACTACCACCAGTCAGGCTCCCTCCTCAGCCAGGAGCACCAGTGATCCGTGGGGCGCACCACACCAACTGGTTGACCTGTGAGCCGCGTGACACTACCACCAGGCAGGCTCCCTCCTCAGCCAGGAGCACCAGTGATCCGTGGGGCGCACCACTCCGGCGAAAAGATCATACGAAACAATGCGCACGATGATGAGCTCTAGCCATGGCAGCTCTGAGCTACTATGCTCACCTTCTCGAGGAGGTACTGCGTCATGTTGTCGTAGTCGGTAGAGTTGATGAAGACGGGCTTGGTAGCAGAGTTCAGACTGGAGATGATCTCAGCGATATCTGAGGCCTGATCGTTGTTAGGATCCAACCAGACCGGTGTCGTTGTATCACCAAATTTCTAGCGAACGGAGTTGGTGCCCAGTCAGCAGTATACAGTGACACGGCACGAAAGTCATTGGCACCGACTGGCTCACACACACCCAAATGTAAAATGAAGGAACTGCACAACAAGCTAGCGCATCAGTTGGGTCAGTTTCCATTGGGGACACATATTGTTAAGGGCCCCATGGTAGATTGGGCCCCCTTTGGGTGATAGGCGCCCTTGACTACACATTTTAAGAGGAGTCGTATGTTGGATCAATCAATTGAGGATATGTTCGGTGGCTCAGTAGTCCTCTTGTCTGACCGTGGCCTCCTCTCCATGAGCCCGGAGGCCCTTTCAACAACCCGGAGGACCATCCGTCATTCATTCCAGGACCCCTTCATACCTGCTTGGGACTCCTCCGGAAGAACCCAATCCGATGCCGGCTTGAGGCGCTTCTGGTGCCCCAGGGACTATTCAAATCGATTCGGGACCCTCTCCGATGTCTAGGGCCCTTCTCAGTCGCACCAGAAATCTTCTCTGATGGCTCAGGGTCTTTCTCCGTTGGCTCCATGGCTCTCTTGAGCCCTTGGCCTTCACATCAGCTTGTTTCCCCCGTCGACCGAGGAGCCATTCATATCGGCTCCGGCTCTTGCTTATGGTCCCGGATCCTCCTGGTGGCCAGGGGCCTTCTCCGTCGGATCATGGTCCATTTATATTAGTTATTTACTCTGTCCCTACTAACTCTAGCCCTATAAGCTCTTTATTGGCCGGGGCCCCTCTGTCAGGCCGAGGACTTTCAACGCTCGGGGGCCCCTTCATCAGTCCCTCCGGGGCCCTTCATTTGAAACCCTACGTCGGTCCGTAGACCCTTCATGTCGGATTGTGGCTTTCTCTGGTGACTCGGCCGTTTTCCGGTGGCTATGGTCCTCTATGTCGGATGGGGCCATCTCTGTCGGTTCATAGTCCCTCCATCACCTCAGCACCACATCTCCGTTGGTTCAGGAGTCTTGTCTACTGGCCGGCCTCCCTCTTTATCAGCCCGGGACTTTCCACCGACCCGGAGCCCCTTCACGTCGGCCCGGCCGAAGGCCCTCAGCGTCTGCCAGTGAGCACTCTCAATCGGCTTAGGAACCTTCTGCATCGGCTCGGGGCTCTCCACATTGATCCCTGGTCCCTTCTCGCCATCCAGCCTCCCCAGCTCTCAACGCCCCTCCAGCTCACAAGGGTCACCAACTCTCAAGCGGGGCAGGGGCTCCTTTAGGTATCAAGGGACCCTTCAGTACCCGCTGGCTCTTCAACTCTTGAACTTGACCTATGGGCGACTGTCGGATTTTGTCGATTTTCGAAATCGAAAATCGTCCTTCTTGCCATTTTAGAGTCTCTTCCCCCTCTTTCGAATTGGCCTCTTCCAATGCTGGACGGGAGGCGCACGTGTCCCTGCCGCTTTCCCCTCCCCATTGATTCCCTCTCCTCTCCTTTACCCTCTCCATTGTGCCTTCGCCCGCCATTGTGCCTTCCATCACCTTTACCCTCTCCATTGTGCCTTCGCACACCTATGCTAACGGCAAGCTAAATCTATCGAACTCTAATTAGCTGCCCCTGTCCGTTGCTGTGGCCACGATGACCAGGCCGCAGCAGTCAGCAGTGGGGTCAGAGGTCAGTGGTGCACACACCCACGCCATTGGGGTTGCAGCATCCAGCAGACGGCAGCATTGGCTCATCCATCTATGACATTGAGGCTTCTACGTCCTACAATGAGGACCAAACTGTCATACATACCTTGTGGAAGCTACACGTTACATACAATTTTTTTAATCCTCTCAGCTTGGCAAAATGTCGGGCCCATCGCAGTGCGGGTGAGGAAAGTCGTCCATTCAAGAGCATTTGTTCTGAGCTAGGAAGAGATATGCGGTATTAGCACGACGGGCTCAATCATTGAATGCTCAAAGTTGTCTGAATATCTGTTCTTTGTTTTGTTTTATCGCATCACCGAATAGCGTAGGTGCGTTGTGGGACATTGGTGCCATTGTGCGACATTGTGGGACATTCGTGCCATTGTGCGGCATTGTGCGTCATCGTACACAATTGCTAGTAAATTGATGACGGCACTAGAACCAGGCGAATGAGAGCATCAGCGGCACCATGTAAAACAGCATCATCGCATGAGATATTAGCGTGAGGTGAACGCATAAAGCGTCATTCGCGTGCTTTGCTCTATACTCTGGTGAACGAACCTCAACGTTAGCTGTATGGCAGAAGATCGCAATGAGCTATGCCAACCACTAGCCAAACGACAATTGATGCTCCTTCATATATCGATAAGCAATTATTGAAATAGCTCATGTACTCATTCTACCACTACTACTGTTTTCTGAGAGGCAACTGGACTTCTTAGGTACTTCAAAGCTTAAATTTCCCCGATGATCCGTCCTCAGTAGAACCATTTTTAAGGTTTTCGACTGTTCGGATCAACACGGTATATAATTGGCTTAGATATCTAGGAACGTGTGTTATTTTCTTTCACGAGCTGGTTAAGAGCAAGTGGAATTTCAGGCACGACGACAAGAGTAACTTATGAACATCTCCACGCACTACACACAACACACTACTCCTACACAGGCAGAAATATCACGCTGCAAAGCAAAATGGCTTGAAAACCAAGTTTTGGGCAAATCATGTAAAGTGCTAGCCAGCAACAGGGCAGACCGGCAACAGGGCAGACCGGCAGCAGGGCAGACCCCGGTAACAGGGCAGACCGGCAGCAGGGCAGACCGGCAACAGGGCAGGCCGGCAACAGGGCAGGCCGGCCGTGGCGTGCCTTAGAGGGTGGAATATACCAAACATGCTTACACCGAGAGTGAGGTCCAGCGGCGGGTCGTCCGTGAGACCGGGAAACGACATGAGCACTACCAGGGCGATCACCAGGAAGAAAATGGGCAGAATGGTCTGTGGAGTAGCCAGAAATGTATCACATGTACCACTACACCACGCCGCATACACCACTGCAGCAAACCGCACACACCACTACACGATACCACACACCACCACACGATACCACACACCACTACACGATACCACACACCACTACATGATACCACACACCACTACACGATACCACACACCACTACACGATACCACACACCACCACACGATACCACAAACCACTACACGATACCACACACCACCACACGATACCACACACCACCACAGGATACCACACAGCACTACACGATACCACACACCACTACACGATACCACACACCACCACACGATACCACACACCACTACACGATACCACACACCACTACACGATACCACACACCACCACACGATACCACACACCACCACACGATACCACACACCACTACACGATACCACACACCACCACAAGATACCACACACCACCACACGATACCACACACCACCACACGATACCACACACCACTACACGATACCACACACCACCACACGATACCACACACCACCACACGATACCACACACCACCACACGATACCACACACCACCACACGATACCACACACCACTACACGATACCACACACCACTACACGATACCACACATCACCACACGATACCACAAACCACTACACGATACCACACACCACTACACGATACCACACACCACCACGCGATACCACACACCACTACACGATACCACACACCACTACACGATACCACACACCACTACACGATACCACACACCACCACACGATACCACAACCCACTACACGATACCACACACCACTGCACGATACCACACACCACTACACGATACCACACACCACTACACGATACCACACACCACCACACGATACCACACACCACTACACGATACCACACACCACTACACGATACCACACACCACCACACGATACCACACATCACTACGCGATACCACACACCACTACACGATACCACACACCACTACACGATACCCCACACCACTACACGATACCACACACCACCACACGATACCACACACCACTACACGATACCACACACCACTACACGATACCACACACCACTACACGATACCACACATCACTACACGATACCACACATCACTACACGATACCACACATCACTACACGATACCACATACCGCACACACAACTACACGATACCACACACCACTACACGATACCACACACCACTTCACAATTACTCCATGCGGCATTCATTACTGCACGACATCACACCGGTGGTGTGATGCTTGTGGTGGTGTATGTGGCTTAGTGTAGTGGTGAATGTGTTGTGGTGTAGTGTATTGTGGTGTTGTGGTGTAGTGTTATATATTTGCATGTAGGATGTGGTATAGTTATATACGTGCATGTGGTGTGATGTGGTGCAGTAATTAATGCCGTATACACGACACTAAGCCACATACACCACCACAAGCATAGCACAGACACCACCACAACACACCGAGTACAAATTTACACGACGCCAAACTCCACCACGCACTCCACTACACCGCACCACACGCTCACACACACACACACACACACACACACATACTCCACAATACACTATCACTGCGTGCGCACACCACTACATCACACGGCTTCTCCAGGCCACACACACCACTACATCACACGGCTTCTCCAGGCCACACACACCACTACATCACACGGCTTCTCCAGGCCGCACACACCACTACATCACACGGCTTCTCCAGACCACACACACCACTACATCACACGGCTTCTCCAGGCCACACACACCACTACATCACACGGCTTCTCCAGGCCGCACACACCACTACATCACACGGCTTCTCCAGGCCACACACACCACTACATCACACGGCTTCTCCAGACCATACACACCACCACATCACACGGCTTCTCCAGACCACACACACCACTACATCACACGGCTTCTCCAGACCACACACACCACTACATCACACGGCTTCTCCAGGCCACAAACACTACTACATCACACGGCTTCTCCAGGCCACACACACCACTACATCACACGGCTTCTCCAGACCACACACACCACCACATCACACGGCTTCTCCGGGCCACACACACCACTACATCACACGGCTTCTCCAGACCACACACACCACTACATCACACGGCTTCTCCAGGCCACACACATCACTGCTGATGGGGTGTAGTGCAGTACTACCCCCACAGATGCACCATACTACATTACTGCACTACACTACACATACTCCACTGAAGCGACTTCACACATCAGCTGTTGAACAGCAGCCACCCGGGAACTTGGGTGGTGTGTCTGGGGGGAGGGGTGACTGTGAGTGTGCTGGACAACAGGCGTTTTTGTGTATTATTTAGGCAGACAAGACAGTAGTGTACTTCAGACAATGCAACGGACATAGCAAGAAAATAAACACGTATGTGGTTTTTGTAGCGGCCCAACAGTACTTTAGGTTGTGTCCAGAAAATGCAACGTGGCTTATACATATCCAGGAATTATTGAACGTTAAACTTACTTTGGATATGTCAATCTCAATTTCCTCCAAAAATGGGATCATGTACAATGCAAAAGCCTGCACATGGTTTACCTATCTCTTAGTAGCATGTCTCATCTGCATTAATACATAGATTGCCTACGATACCTCGCCTGCGATGACATGCCAGTGATACCACGCCTGTGATACCACGCCTGTGCTATCACGTCCGTGATACCACACCAGTGATATAACGCCAGTCATACTGTTAGCTGGTTAATAGTCCGCCAGTGTGATACACGGAACACTGTCAACAGGTCAATAGTCCGCCAGTGTGATACATGGAACACTGTTAGCTGGTTAATAGTCCAACAGTGTGATACACGGAACACTGTTAGCTGGTCAGCAGTCCGCCAGTGTGATACACGGAACACTGTCAGCTGGTCAGCAGTCCGCCAGTGTGATACACGGAACACTGTTAGCTGGTCAATAGTCCGCCAGTGTGATACACGGAACACTGTCAGCTGGTCAGCAGTCCGCCAGTGTGATACACGGAACACTGTTAGCTGGTCAATAGTCCGCCAGTGTGATACACGGAACACTGTCAGCTGGTCAATAGTCCGCCAGTGTGATACACGGAACACTGTTAGCTGGTTAATATTCCAACAGTGTGATACACGGAACACTGTCAACAGGTCAATAGTCCGCCAGTGTGATACATGGAACACTGTTAGCTGGTTAATAGTCCAACAGTGTGATACACGGAACACTGTTAGCTGGTCAGCAGTCCGCCAGTGTGATACACGGAACACTGTCAGCTGGTCAGCAGTCCGCCAGTGTGATGCACGGAACACTGTTAGCTGGTCAATAGTCCGCCAGTGTGATACACGGAACACTGTCAGCTAGTCAGCAGTCCGCCAGTGTGATACACGGAACACTGTTAGCTGGTCAATAGTCCGCCAGTGTGATACACGGAACACTGTCGACCGGTCAATAGTCCGCCAGTGTGATACACGGAACACTGTCAACTGGTCAATAGTCCGCCAGTGTGATGCACGGAACACTGTCAGCTGGTCAATAGTCCGCCAGTGTGATACACGGAACACTGTCAACTGGTCAACAGTCCGCCAGTGTGATACACGGAACACTGTCAGCTGATCAATAGTCCGCCAGTGTGATACACGGAACACTGTCAGCTGGTCAGCAGTCCGCCAGTGTGATACACGGAACACTATTAGCTGGTCAATAGTCCGCCAGTGTGATACACGGAACACTGTCAGCTGGTCAATAGTCCGCCAGTGTGATACTCGGAACACTGTCAACTGGTCAATAGTCCGCCAGTGTGATACACGGAACACTGTCAGCTGGTCAATAGTCCGCCAGTGTGATACACGGAACACTGTCAGCTGGTCAACAGTCCGCCAGTGTGATACACGGAACACTGTCAACTGGTCAACAGTCCGCCAGTGTGATACACGGAACACTGTCAGCTGGTCAACAGTCCGCCAGTGTTATACACGGAACACTGTCAGCTGGTCAATAGTCCGCCAGTGTGATACACGGAACACTGTCAGCTGGTCAGCAGTCCGCCAGTGTGATACACGGAACACTGTTAGCTGGTCAACAGTCCGCCAGTGTGATACATGGAACACTGTCAGCTGGTCAATAGTCCGCCAGTGTGATACACGGAACACTGTCAGCTGGTCAATAGTCCGCCAGTGTGATACACGGAACACTGTCAGCTAGTCAATAGTCCGCCAGTGTGATACACGGAACACTGTCAGCTGATCAATAGTCCGCCAGTGTAATACACGGAACACTGTCAGCTGGTCAATAGTCCGCCAGTGTGATACACGGAACACTGTCAGCTGGTCAACAGTCCGCCAGTGTGATACACGGAACACTGTCAGCTGGTCAATAGTCCGCCAGTGTGATACACGGAACACTGTCAGCTGGTCAATAGTCAGCCAGTGTGATACACGGAACACTGTCAACTGGTCAATAGTCCGCCAGTGTGATACACGGAACACTGTCAGCTGGTCAACAGTCCGCCAGTGTTATACACGGAACACTGTCAGCTGGTCAATAGTCCGCCAGTGTGATACACGGAACACTGTCAGCTGGATAATAGTCCGCCAGTGTGATACACGGAACACTGTCAGCTGGTCAATAGTCCGCCAGTGTGATACACGGAACACTGTCAGCTGGTCAATAGTCCGCCAGTGTGATGCACGGAACACTGTCAGCTGGTCAATAGTCCGCCAGTGTAATACACGGAACACTGTCAGCTGGTCAATAGTCCGCCAGTGTGATACACGGAACACTGTCAGCTGGTCAATAGTCCGCCAGTGTGATGCACGGAACACTGTCAGCTGGTCAATAGTCCGCCAGTGTAATACACGGAACACTGTCAGCTGGTCAATAGTCCGCCAGTGTGATACACGGAACACTGTCAGCTGGTCAATAGTCCGCCAGTGTGATACATGGAACACTGTCAGCTGGTCAATAGTCCGCCAGTGTGATGCACAGAACACTGTCAGCTGGTCAATAGTCCGCCAGTGTAATACACGGAACACTGTCAGCTGGTCAATAGTCCGCCAGTGTGATACACGGAACACTGTCAGCTGATCAATAGTCCGCAAGTGTGATACACGGAACACTGTCAGCTGGTCAATAGTCCGCCAGTGTGATACACGGAACACTGTCAGCTGGTCAACAGTCCGCCAGTGTGATACACGGAACACTTTCAGCTGGTCAATAGTCCGCTAGTGTGATACATGGAGCACTGTTAGCTGTCAGTAAATGGCCAGATTAGGCAGCCAAGGCCAGTCAGCAAAGCTGTAATGCGCGGTGACGGAAAACGGACATTACTGACGCTTAGGACTGGTGAAACACGAGTCCGCACATCATTGGTATTGCAGAACTGATGCTGAAGTACGCTAGGCACTAGACACAGAAAGTCCCACGATTGAAATAAAAAAGATACCACGATGGTCATGGTCAGATGTGTCCCAGTTTTTACATGCGTCTGCTATGGCTTTGACTCCTCACACTCGTCACACTCGCCTGGATTAGGATGAGCACCCAGTTGCGGATGGAGTGTATGGCCTTCTTGACCAGCATGGCCCACAGCTGCTGGAGAAACAGCAGAGTGCCAATGTTCCGCTGGCTCGAGTCTGCCGGACGCGGAAGGGTGTCAGCGGACACGGAGCGGTGTCAGTAGACACGGGGCTATGTCAGCGGACACGGGGCGGTGTCAGCGGACACGAGGTGGTGTCAGTGAACACGGGGTGGTGTCAGCGGACACGGGGCGGTGTCAGCGGACACGGGGCGGTGTCAGCGGACACGGGGCAGTGTCAGTGAACACGGGGTGGTGTCAGTGAACACGGGGTGGTGTCAGTGGACACGGGGCAGTGTCAGCGGACACGGGGCGGAGTTAGTAGACACGGGGCGGTGTCAGTAGACACGGGGCGGTGTCAGCGGACACGGGGCGGTGTCAGCGGACACGGGGCGGTGTCAGCGGACACGGGGCGGTGTCAGTGGACACGGGGCGGTGTCAGCGGACACGGGGCGGTGTCAGCGGACACGGGGCGGTGTCAGCGGACACGGGGTGGTGTCAGTGAACACGGGGTGGTGTCAGCGGACACGGGGCGGTGTCAGCGGACACGGGGCGGTGTCAGCGGACACGGGGCGGTGTCAGTGAACACGGGGTGGTGTCAGTGAACACGGGGTGGTGTCAGTGGACACGGGGCAGTGTCAGCGGACACGGGGCGGAGTTAGTAGACACGGGTGGTGTCAGTGGACACGGGGCGGTGCCAGTGGACACGGGGCGGTATCAGTGGACACGGGGCGGTGTCAGTGGACACAGGGCGGTGTCAGCGGACACGGGGCGGTGTCAGCGGACACGGGTGGTGTCAGTGAACACGGGGTGGTGTCAGTGAACACGGGGTGGTGTCAGTGGACACGGGGCAGTGTCAGCGGACACGGGGCGGAGTTAGTAGACACGGGGCGGTGTCAGTAGACACGGGGCGGTGTCAGCGGACACGGGGGTGCAAGGCGGAGTTAGTAGACACGGGGCGGTGTCAGTGGACACGGGGCGGTGTCAGCGGACACGGGGCGGTGTCAGTGGACACGGGGCGGTGTCAGTGGACACGGGGCGGTATCAGTGGACACGGGGCGGTGTCAGTGGACACAGGGCGGTGTCAGCGGACACGGGGCGGTGTCAGCGGGCTCCCAGCAGGCGGGTGATGGTCGGCGTGAGGCCCGGAGTGGGCGGCCCACAGGCAGATGTCACTGATAGCTGATCACAGGTCATTGGTCATTAGTCAGGCGATGTGACCCGGGAAAAGTCCAACCAGGAGAGCGGCTGATGCCGCAGTACATCATTGGTCCGGTGGCTGATGTCGCAGTACATCATTGGCCCGGAGTGGTCGCTGATAATCCAGAAACAATTGTTTGGGGAAAGTGTTCTGAAGCATATCCAAATCGTCAACGAAAACAAACAACGTCACCACATTTTGATGTATGTGGTTGTAATGTTTTTTCTTCAAACAATATCTTCATAACTAACTGTGTGAGCACATGTCCCAGTATATGCTGATTTACGGTAATTGTCGCTGAATTTGGATGCCTTTCAATCATTCATATCACGTGTTTTTCACATTGATGCCAAACTAGAAGAACCGTGCTGTAGTGGGTCGGCCAGAAATTAACGAATTAAATTGAAGTGTCCTTCCTAAGGGCGTGAAGAAATAAAACACCAACCAGTAGAGGCGCTGCTAATGCTCGTCGATTGCGCCGACCTCCCGCGAGCATGGCCGAAATACTTACATCCCTGGACCCGTCAGTTATCATGGTCCCTAGATCCATCACTAACAGTGGCCCCTGGACCCGTCAGTTATCATGGTCCCTAGATCCATCACTAACAGTGGCCCCTGGACCCGTCAGTTATCGTGGTCCCTGGATCGGTCAGTGACTGTGGCCCCTGGATCCGTCAATGACGCGGCCCCACGGACCCGTCAGTGACCGTGGCCCCTGGATTCGTCAGTGACCGTTGCCCAGGATCGATCAGTGACCGTGGCCCCTGGATCGGTCAATGACTGTGGCCCCTGGATCCGTCAGTGATCGCGGCCCTGGATCCATCAGTGACCGTGCCCCTGGATCCGTCAGTGACTGTGGCCCCTGGATCCGTCAGTGATCGTGGCCCATGGATCCATCAGTGACCGTGGCCCCTGGATCCATCAGTGACCGTGGCTCCTGGATCAGTCAGTGACCGTGACTCCTGATTCCGTCATGGACTATGGCCCCTGGATCCGTCAATGACTGTGGCCCCCTGGATCCGTCAGTGACCGCGGCCCCTGGATCCGTCAATGACCGTGGTAAACTCACCTAGCAATTTACTTCATTCGCCGATATTGCATATGGAAAAGGCAGACAAGTAGTCCGTCACATATTTTTGTAAACTTCATTTGGGTACGGCTGCACCGGTTTAACTAGTAATTTGTGAATACTTTCGGTCCGATGATAGCCAATAAATCACTAAAGCTAATGTGAGCGTGTGTGTGCTATTCCGGGAGATACCTTCGTCTAATATTGCACCGGCTGTCGTTGCCTGTAGATTTTGTTCCACATCTTCACTTTCACTGAAATAACGCACAGATCCTGAAATGATGACAACATTTCAGTCCACCATAACATGCACTAGAGAGCCAAATGGTTTCACCCCAAAAACGTGCACAAGTAAGGCATAGCTAATTTATGACATGTTGTATATGGTGTTAAAGACGGCAAAGCGCAACAACCATGCGATATGCAAACTCAGTTCAAAAGCGTCAACAATTGGCGATCACAAACTCCACCAAGTTGATATAACCGCCAAAATAAAGTTAACCTTAGCTATATCATAAAAACCATGTGCTGGTTACACAACGAGCATAACACCTTGAAGTCAATTGACATACATGCAGCGAAGGAAGACAGACACCCAAGTGCACCATTGCACGAGCATACCACCGACATTCGCGTACCAACCGCATTACCCATGCCTCGAAACCTCAGTCAACCCCACGTGTCGCACACAAGCATTTTGGAAGACATCGCCAAAGACCATGCATCACACCACGTGTGTCCAGTCCCGTATCAAGTGGCATAGTCAGCGAAATAATGCAGGATGCATGCCTGTGCGAACCAACAGGTTCAGCCTATGGGAGCCTGAATATATTGGGCCCCGTGTACGCGCTTGTATATAATGTAGCACGGACACTGGAGGTGCCGACAATCTTGGGACGAACACCCCTGGGAAGGGAAGGTATTGACCACCGGAGCACAACCAGAGCCGATCCAGAGTCGCAAAGTCACCGATCCCAGGTGCCGTGCCGACACCCGTCACGGCCACACCACGCGCTAACGCACCGACGCTGGCCAGGGTGGGTCGCAGCTGGTGGTGCGCTGCCGTCGGCTCCGCCGCTTCCACGTCGGTCAGGAAGCCGGCGTTGACGTGGCACTCCTCGTGTGCGGAACTCCTGGCGGTGCCGTTTCGCGCGTCCGATCGCTGCTTCAGCTCGGCCTTCACCTTTGGGTTGGACTGTTCGCCCACCCTGAGTGGACACCGACCAGACCGGTCAGAAGCCACGCTCGTGGCAGGTGGTGCATGTACCATCGCCGTACTGAAGGGTCATCTCGTCCGTCTCAGCATAGCACAGGGCTCGTGGATAAGCGAGTGGTTCTGCAGGGCTGCAGGGACCAGCTAGCATTGCTGTCCGTCCGTACGGTAAAGAATGAATACATGTCCCCCTCCCGTCATGTATACATGTCCCCCTGTGATACATGTCCCCCTCCCGTCATGTATACATGTCCCCCTGTAATACATGTCCCCCTCCCGTCATGTATACATGTCCCCTGTAATACATGTCCCCCTCCCGTCATGTATACATGTCCCCCTGTAATACATGTCCACTTCACGTCATGTATACATGTCCCCCTGTAATACATGTCCCCTCCCGTCATGTATACATGTCCCCCTCCCGTCATGTATACATATCCCCTGTAATACATGTCCCCCTCCCGTCATGTATACATGTCCCCTGTAATACATGTCCCCCTCCCGTCATGTATACATGTCCCCCTGTAATACATGTCCACCTCACGTCATGTATACATGTCCCCCTGTAATACATGTCCCCCTCCCGTCATGCATACATGTCCCCTGTAATACATGTCCCCCTCCCGTCATGTATACATATCCCCCCTGTAATACATGTCCCCCTCCCGGCATGTATGCATGTCCCCCTGTAATACATGTCCCCCTCCCCGTCATGTATACATGTCCCCCTGTAATACATCTCCCCCTCCCGTCATGTATACATGTCCCCTGTAATACATGTCCCCCTCCCGTCATGTATACATGTCCCCTGTAATACATGTCCCCCTCCCCGTCATGTATACATGTCCCCTGTAATACATGTCCCCCTCCCATCATGTATACATGTCCCCTGTAATACATGTCCCCCTCCCGTCATGTATGCATGTCCCCCTGTAATACATGTCCCCCTCCCCGTCATGTATACATGTCCCCCTCCCGTCATGTATACATGTCCCCCTGTAATACATGTCCCCCTCCCGTCATGTATACATGTCCCCCTGTAATACATGTCCCCCTCCCGTCATGTATACATGTCCCCTGTAATACATGTCCCCATCCCGTCATGTATACATGTCCCCCTGTAATACATGTCCACCTCACGTCATGTATACATGTCCCCCTGTAATACATGTCCCCTCCCGTCATGTATACATGTCCCCCTCCCGTCATGTATACATATCCCCTGTAATACATGTCCCCCTCCCGTCATGTATACATGTCCCCTGTAATACATGTCCGCCTCCCGTCATGTATACATGTCCCCCTGTAATACATGTCCACCTCACGTCATGTATACATGTCCCCCTGTAATACATGTCCCCCTCCCGTCATGTATACATGTCCCCTGTAATACATGTCCCCCTCCCGTCATGTATACATGTTCCCCTGTAATACATGTCCCCCTCCCGTCATGTATGCATGTCCCCCCTCCCGTCATGTATACATGTCCCCCTCCCGTCATGTATACATGTCCCCTGTAATACATGTCCCCCTCCCGTCATGTATACATGTCCCCTGTAATACATGTCCCCCTCCCGTCATGTATACATGTCCCCTGTAATACATGTCCCCCTCCCGTCATGTATACATGTCCCCCTGTAATACATGTCCCCCTCCCGTCATGTATACATGTCCCCCTGTAATACATGTCCCCCTCCCGTCATGTATACATGTCCCCTGTAATACATGTCCCCCTCCCGTCATGTATGCATGTCCCCCTGTAATACATGTCCCCCTCCCGTCATGTATACATGTCCCCCTCCCGTCATGTATACATGTCCCCCTGTAATACATGTCCACTTCACGTCATGTATACATGTCCCCCTGTAATACATGTCCCCCTCCCGTCATGTATACATGTCCCCTGTAATACATGTCCCCCTCCCGTCATGTATACATGTCCCCCTGTAATACATGTCCCACTCCCGTCATGTATACATGTCCCCCTGTAATACATGTCCCCCTCCCGTCATGTATGCATGTCCCCTGTAATACATGTCCCCCTCCCGTCATGTATACATGTCCCCCTGTAATACATGTCCCCCTCCCGTCATGTATACATGTCCCCCTGTAATACATGTCCCCTCCCGTCATGTATACATGTCCCCTGTAATACATGTCCCCCCTCCCGTCATGTATACATGTCCCCCTGTAATACATGTCCCCCTCCCGTCATGTATACATGTCCCCCTGTAATACATGTCCCCCTACCGTCCAGTGACTGTGAAACGCGTCTCATGAAATGGAACATGTTGATAGCGATTCAAACGTAATTAAACTAGCATTGTGGATGCAGAACAAGATGGTTCAGAAGTCGGAGGACTTCGGACCGAGCATCTTCCCTCGACAGCGCTGCTTCGTGGCTTCACGCTCCTTATGGCGATGCAACAGCCGATTGCCGATAACTCAACGACGGCTAAGGTACTCCAGCCTGGTCAGGACTTCGCCTAGGGTAAGAAAACCAATTACACTGGCCCGGTCAGGATTTTCACACGATAAAACCACCTACACCGAGTTGCTCAGGATTTTGCCGTGATGAAATCATTTATTCCGGCAGCAAGGATGTGCCCATGATAAGAAGACCATTTGTAAAAGGGAAGATGGCGGCGGAGCACCCATGTAGCGTTAGCAAAGTTCTGTTTCTTTGTACGCTTCTTAAGCATGTCAGAACACCGTCGTGTCACCTGATGAACACCTCCTCCATGGTGGTGATGGATGCACCGTAGCTGGACACCTTTAGCTCCTCTCGATTATTGTCCAACTCGGTGAACATCTCCTCGAACTTCGAGGACGCATCATTGGGCAGTACGTACGACAGTTCAGCACCTGACAAACACCGCATGTTACCCCATGTACGGCAGTTCGGCACCTGACAAACACCGCATGTTACCCCATGTACGGCAGTTCGGCACCTGACAAACACCGCATGTTACCCCATGTACGGCAGTTCGGCACCTGACTACCACCGCATGTTACCACATGTACGGTAGGTCGGCACCTGTCAACCACCGTATGCTACCACGCGTACGACAGTTCTGTACCTGACAGTATCTGATCCTGTTGGGTACCTAACAACCACTGTGTATTAACTCAGGTCTAGTAAAGTTATGTCCTTCCTTGAGCAGCGCGCTTCTCATTACCTATGTAAAACCGGATTGTCCTTGCTCTGCCTTTCATTATATCACTGAAACCATTTCCACATGTATCACTGCGTCCGTACAGCGACAGATATAGGCAACTGCAAACTAGTGCTGCTTGTGCAGATTTAGCCCGAATGTTTGCTGGTGTGGTTTTATGGAGCAAGTTCCTATGTCAAGCGGAGTTTGGCGTGAATCATAACATAATCACCCGACCTGAGGATTCCAGTTCAATGTTAGAAAAGTTAGCATGTCTCCTAGCCGGGGGCTGCATGTCAGTCTGTGAAGTGAAGCAATTCGAACCCTGCCTTTCCATGGTACAACAGACCACTGCAGGTCGATACTCCAGCCAAATGTGATATCGGGCGGTAATGTGATACCGGGCGGTAATGTGATACCGGGCGGTAATGTGATACCGGGCGGTAATGCACACGACCTGATCATGTAAGGCCTTATCACATAGGGACAAATACATACTTAGATCAATTTGGCACAGCAATAGATGCTGATGCCGAGCAACTATTGCTTACATGCATAGATATGCTTATATGGATTATATATATACATACATATATATATATATATATATATATATATATATATATATATATATATATATATATATAAGCATGTGCGAAAAAGTGACGGACTGGAATGGAGCGGACTATCTTGCATGCAATGTGTAAATCATATTTTTACATATTATAGCAATACATCTCATAAACAACATGTATACATTTACGGTTTTCATCTTCAACTTCAATATTCAGGGATGCATCCTACATAGCATAAGAGACAGCGCACAGGACAGTGCAGAGTGCGGTACACTGCGCCCTCAGTCGTCATACACACACCATGGTATAGCATTTTCACCGCACCCATCGCTGGAGCTGCACACACCGCACCAATCGGTGGGGCTACACACACCGCACCCATCGGTGGGGCTAGACACACCGCACCCATCGATGGGGCTAGACATACCGCACCCACCGGTGGGGTTACACACACCACACCCATCGGTGGGGCTAGACACACCACACCCATCGGTGGGGTTACACACACCACACCCATCGGTGGGGCTAGACATACCGCACCCATCGGTGGGGCTAGACACACCACACCCATCGGTGGGGTTACACACACCACACCCATCGGTGGGGCTAGACACACCACACCCATCGGTGGGGCTAGACACACCATACCCATCGGTGGGGCTAGACATACCACACCATCGGTAGGGCTAGATATACCGCACCCATCGGTGAGGTTACACACACCACACCCATCGGTGAGATGACACACACCCCACCCATCGGCAGGCATAGGACGTGATCCCACACCCACCCGGGGGGGTTGCACACACCAATGTTCTGGTCGCACGCGATGTCGGGAATGAACTTCTGTATAACGTTGGTGATGCGGTCGACGTTGCAGCCCTCCTCCTTGACGATCACCAGGTGGTAGCCGGCACCTGTGGACCGATACACGGTGGGCTTTGTTGCTTAGGAACATATATCGTATGCGTTGTTTTTAACATCTCAGACGGCGGCTTGTTGTTATGAGATACAATCGCACTAATGTTTACTGACAGGTCAATACAGGTGCAGCTGGTACACGAGAGGACATGTTTTACCGTGTGACCTCAAGTAGGTCATTCCGGATTATTTTGATATTATTAATTTATTTAAATATATGGACTGCTTCGGCCTGAAAATATATTAAAGTAATTATATAGTCGACATATCGGTTACTGAAGACATCTTTACCAGCGAGATAAGGATAGATCAAGCATACATATATATATAGTTTGAGGTACAATGCCATATCATGTTATGACATCACACACTCGATTGCAGGTGCTGTTTTTCCCGTCTGAGACGGTTGCTTGTTGTCATCCGACACAACTTAACACCTGCAGGCTTATCCAGTTGTAATAATTCCAGAGAGGTCAGTATCTACCGCGTGACCTCAAGTGGGACATACTGGATACGACGGAACACAAGAGATACGGCGGAACACAACAGGGAGTATTCTGTGGTACATACGACGGAACACAACAGGGAGTACTCTGTGGTACATACAACGGAACACAACAGGGAGTATTCTGTGGTACATACGACGGAACACAACAGGGAGTATTCTGTGGTACATACGACGGAACAGAACAGGGAGTATTCTGTGGTACATACAACGGAACACAACAGGGAGTATTCTGTGGTACATACGACGGAACACAACAGGGAGTATTCTGTGGTACATACGACGGAACACAACAGGGAGTATTCTGTGGTACATACAACGGAACACAACAGGGAGTATTCTGTGGTACATACGACGGAACACAACAGGAAGTATTCTGTGGTACATACGAAAATGTAAGTCAGTTTTTTTCGAGATCCACGCAGACATGTAGCCCATAAACATGCAGCGCATTGCACACTGAAGCAAAACGGCAACTTGGCATCTTCTCCCCAGATGACCTTGCTTGATCCGAGGACATGTTCAGATTGTATGATGGTTGGCATCTAATGCATACACCGACCAAAACCTAAATTTTGTATAACTCTAATGCTCTTGTGTACAGTAAAAATGTACACTCTTGAAGTCAGTCAAATATTTCAGCTTGACATGACCTGTGACCGCATGGACAATATGTCAGATTATACCGATGTGCAGAATTCAATAGCGTTTATGAATATTGATGTCAGTTTTTTTCAAGATCCTTCCGGAAATGTGTTCTACAATATGAATTGTACTGTACGCTGAATTAAACCGCAATTTGACCTTCCCTAAAGTGATCTTACTTGACCCGAGGTCAGACAGTGCTTAAATGGGTTAGGATACACCGCATGTATTCAACCACAGCTGGGAGTATATATTACCCTGGTTTGCGTTAAATATATGAGAAATCGAAAACAGTTAAACATTTTTTACTGGACATAACCTGTGACCTCACCAGCGACATCCAGGTGAACAAAGAATACGTATTTCGATTAAGGTTATGGGGATATCGAATGCCGTTTACATTGGCATAATCGGTTCATTGATTGCGAAGGTGCAAGGGGGAAGCCCCCTCCCCACCAAGTGACTCGTGTGAGTGCAAATACCCCAGTGATTGCCGGGGTAACTTGGGTGAGAGCCGAGCTAACCTGTTTTGTCTTATCAAACAGGATAGGATCAAAATATTGCTGAGTTGGATGTAAGTAATACTAATGGCAGATTAGTATATAGCAGATTAGTATATGCGGGGAAGCGTTGTTACCGTATTTTCTCTTGAGGAACAGCGATGATCCGCAGCACTGGATTTCTCCGTCGGCCATGATGGCGATGCGGTCCCCGAGCAGGTCCGCCTCCTCCATGAAGTGAGTCGTAAGCAGGAGAGTGCGTCCTGCTCGTGCACGCTGTCAATTCAGGTCAGGTCACGTCAGACGAGCGGCGCCGGCCACACCACATCAGATCACCACAGGTCAGAGAAGGTCAGTTAGTATATACTCAGATCACAGTGCATACGTGACGACCAGGTGGGAGTTGGAAGAGAAAGGGGGCCAGGACTGACCACTAGAAACCATGGTCTTCAGGCCTCTGGAGTCGTGCAGAGTCGATGGCGTACCTGTAGCAGGTCCCACGTGGAGCGGCGAGCAGAGGGATCCATCCCACTTGTGGGCTCATCCAGCAGCACCACCTTGGAGTCGCCACACAACGCCACCCCAACAGACAGTTTCCGTTTCATACCACCTGTCGACAAGCGGAGATCCCAATAGTTGGTGTCCGATAGTTGGGTCATTCAATGCCAACTTCAAAAGGCCACCGGCGACTTGAACACCAAACCACCATCGCTATTTGTGAAGACTGATTTGCAGGGCTCCTGGTATACCTGAACACTATCCTGAAACAATTACCTCTCTGCGGCGAGCGGCTGTTGAGCTGTATCTAGTTTATGGACCACACGGTATTATTCGCAAACGGCAGAGCCGTCAGCCTGTGATATTTAGCGATTCGATAGGTAATGTAGGATAGGACGGGTAATGTAGGATAGGACGGGTAATGTAGGATAGGAGGGTAATGCAGGATAGGACGGGTAATGTAGGATAGGACGGGTAATGTAGGAAAGGTCGGGTAATGTAGGAAAGGACGGGTAATGCATTGACTTGCAAGTTCTCGGAAAACAGGCTTGGTGAGCATTCCACGTTGCACCTCGATTGTTGGTGATGCTGAATGGAGAATGTGATCATGAGGCTCAGGTACTTCAATGGCACACGAACTGTTACGACCACCATAAATGCGCAAAATATGGCACCTGATAATTATTCGATGATGAGGAGCCTCCAGCTAATGTTGGAGGCTAATGACTGAACATGCACAAAACTGAAACCGTTTGTGGCTAGGAATGGCTTTGTGACGCATCTGATGGCGTGGCTGGCGTGTTTTACGGTACAGACCTGATAATATGCGTCAAGTCACCGGAAGGCAAATATGGTACACACACAAACAGACAAGTACCTGGGGAGTGGAAATTAGCGTAGCTAAGCATCAAATGTGTTACAGGTTCGGTAATGCACGTGACTGAGCATGCACAGGCTTGGTGACGTGTGTGACAAAGGGGCACGCACCGGACAACGTATGAGACTGAGCGTGCCTCTTATCCTCCAGCTGCAGAGTCGCCAGCATTTTGTTGATTTCCTCTTTGTAGTCGCCATCGAATCCCTTAAGCTGTGAAAGACCGTACCACTTTGAGTACAGAAAACAACTGGTGGCAAAGACTGATATGCAAACGATGTCCAGCACTCTCATCAGAGGTGCACTTTTTTCAGCAACGTAGAAGCTGGCATTGATAACAATTTGCTATCACTTCGGCGATACATGGTTTTCTCCAGGAATGGTCAGCTGGGAATGGTCAGCTGGGAATGGTTAGCTGGGAATGGTCTGCTGGGAATGGTCAGCTGGGAATGGTCAGCTGGGAATGGTTAGCTGGGAATGGTCAGCTGGGAATGGTCAGCTGGGAATGGTTAGCTGGGAATGGTCAGCTGGGAATGGTCATCTGGGAATGGTCAGCTGGGAATGGTCAGCTGGGAATGGTTAGCTGGGAATGGTCAGCTGGGAATGGTTAGCTGGGAATGGTCAGCTGGGAATGGTGAGCTGGGAATGGTCAGCAGGGAATGGTCAGCTGGGAATGGTCAGCTGGGAATTGTGCTGCCCGGTGCTAAAGCGACGCCAATTAATTGTGCTGCCCGGTGCCAAAGCGACGCCAATTAATTTAAATCGGAATGCGAGAGGATTTCAGGTCGACTTCATTGCGCCAGGCCATAGGGTACCATGACATTTCCGAAATCCGATCACTTTCAGCTGGGAAGGCCACATTTGAGTGCTTACAACATTCGCTTATGCGAGGAATTGTTCCCGCTGATTTTTCGTCAGCGACGAAGCTAAGCAAATCTTGGCAATTGATGTCTGCAAATCATTACCTGTGATCCTTCCACTCTCAGGTATGGCACCAATGGCACAATCGCATAAATGTTATCCATCTACGCCTATGACCATACATATTCGTTCCTTGGGTGAACGATAGAAGAACAGATGAAGAGGACGTAGTTTGAATTTTCATGTTCATTACTTTCATGCACAACTGATACCCGTAGCGCACGGTGCACACGATCATAACGCACTCAATGCAGCACATGGTATGACGGACTACTGCTTCATCTGGTGCGGTAATGGCTCAATAACCATGCCAACCGTAAACAAGTATCCATGATCATAGCGTAGCTGGATATGGCTGGTGCATTTACAACTGGTATGCTGATGGCTCAGTAACCATGCCAACCGTAAACAAGTATCCATGATCACAGTGTAGCTGGATATTGCTGGTGCATGTACATCTGGTATGCTGATGGCTCAGTAACCATGCCAACCGCAAGCAGGTATCGATGATCATGGTGGCTATGGCTAGTGTAATTACACTGACAAAGCTCGGTACCCCTGTGCATTACGCGATCGCTCCAAGTGTTCTTTGATGGGAACAAATAAGGTGTGTTATCGGTGGAACACCTGAATTCCGCCCGGCACTGAAGCACCATCAGAAAGAAGTCTCCTCTTGTGCATAATACAGCTTCGGAACAAAACGGCAAAGGCAAAAGGGCAAAAGACAAAAAGTCAAGGGACAATTAGTTAAAGGACAAGAAGTAAAAAGACAAGACGTCAAAGGACAAAGTAAAATAGGATAAAGGTCAGACAGGAGTAAGCTTAAATGTGAAAACTTAAAGGAACAAAAAGTAACATGGAAAAAATCAACGAAGGTAAATGCAAAAAGGGCAAAAAGTCAAATGAACAAAAATAAACTGCGAAGACGTGAAAAGGACATGTCACATGAAAACAAGTTGAAGAGAAAATGTCAAACGGACAAAAAGTAAAAATGGTAATACGTTGCATTGGAATGTCAAATTAGCAGAAGCGAAGGAAAAAATCAAAATGGATAAAACGAAAAGGATAAAAGTTAAAAGTTAACTAATAATACGCGGCACATTAACACGCGCACTGGAGGGGGGCGAAACCCGCCCACCCCTCCGATTTTTCGCAAATAACTACGGATTTTACCGGTCGATATACGCCATTTTCGGTGTACCTGCTTAGAAATGAACGGCGCGTCGTTTAAAGCAAGAAAAATGGAAATCGGCCGAAATGTTTCAAGTTAGAGGCCGCTAAGGTAAAAAAATGTTACAGCGCCAGACCACAAAAATCGGCGCTGATGGGCTTCCAGTATACTGACAAAAGGGAAGTCTTCTAGGCAACACTAGCGACTTGTTTGATGCATATTGATATGCTGTGTAGTTTCAAGGTCATGTTAGGTCACCAAGGTCAAGTCAGGTCAAGTTCATGACAGGTTAATGGAATCAAACTTGATCAACTGGAAGGTGCCATAAATGCACTACTGGTTGTCATTTGTACTGTTTGTCATTGCGTTTCCATACTTTATTCATGTACTTCACTCCCTTCTTCACGAAGCCGATTGCTCCGAGCTGCCCGACGGAGCAGTCGGGCGGGCGGCCGATTCCGGTAACTGGAACGGGTAACTGACCTGATAAAATGGTGCTATATAGGTGACCTGAGGTCAAATGTTGGGTCTAGCATCTGCATTGCATCATTAGTAATGTCCAAAACATCATTGATGCCTATTTTTGAGCATTTAAATACAATCACAGCGATCCATAACGATGACAAGCCAAGCCACGCCAAACCGGAAAATTTTGCCAATCTGACCTCATTGGACCTTGAAGATATTGACCTAGGGTCACAAAAATTGCACACAATAGAGTTCACTACCGTGCCCATCCACCCTGCGAATTTCGTTCCTTCAGCTTTACTAGGAGCCGAGATCTTAGGGGGGGCGGAATCCGCCTCCCCCCTCCCCCTCCAGTGCGCGTAATTCTCAGAGGCCCTCCAGGGCGCGTGTTAAAGAAATACCCGGCTGTTTTTGTAAGATGACAACACTGTGGAAAAGCACATTGAACCAGGTAAGCAAACATAATTGGCAAGTGATGACTTCATGATTGCAGGGATTGATAATAATAATAAAATACACTTGAATAGCATACAAGAATACAAGAATATCCCTTGAATACAAGAATACACTTGATAGCATCTGTCCCCACACGATATTTGTTGGTCTGGGTACGGGGCTGTGACAGATACTCCTTGCAACACCCCCACCAAAGAATGTGCTCAAAGTTAAAAGAATGTCTGGGAACCAAATGAGTTAATGAGAAGTTAGAGGGTTCCGTGATTATAGAGGAGGTTATAAGAGATGAGGAACCCTGGGAGCTCAATGACTCCTGGAGGGCCCCGAGAACTGAAGGATCCCCAGGTGCTTAATGACCCTTGGGTTTAACACGCACCCTGGAGGGCCTCTGAAAATTACGCGCACTGGAGGGGGAGGCGGATTCCGCCCCCCCCCCATAAGATCTCGGCTCCTAGTGAAGCTAGAGGAAAGAAATTTGCAGGGTGGATGGATACGGTAGTGAACTCTATTGTGTGCAAATGTCATGACTTTAGGTCAATATCTTCAAGGTCAAATGAGGTCAAATGTGCAAAATATTCTGGTATTGCGTGGCTTGGCTTGTCATCGTTATGGATCGCTGTGATTGTATTTAAATGCTCCAAAATGGGCATCAATGATGTTTTGGACCTTACTAATGATGCAATGCAGATGCTGGACCCAACATTTAACCTCAGGTCACCCATATAGCACCACTTTATCAGGTCAGTTATCTGTTCCAGTTACCGAAACCGGGCCGCCCGCCCGACTGCTCCGTCGGGCAGCTCGGAGCAATCGGCTTCGTGAAGAAAGGAGTGAAGTACATGAATAAAGTATGGAAGCGCAATGACAAACAGTACAAATGACAAACAGTAGTGCATTTATGACAACATTCCAGTTGATCAAGTTTGGTTCCATTAACCTGTCATGAACTTGACCTGACTTGACCTCGGTGACCTAACATGATCTTGAAACTATATAGCGTATCAATATACATCAAACAAGTCGCTAGTGTTGCCAAGAACACTTACTTTTGCGAATATACGGGAAGCGCATCAGGGCCGATTTTTGTTGTCTGGCGCTATAATTTTTTTTTTACTTTAGCGGCTCCTAACTTGAGAAAAAAAAACAATTTCGCCCGATTTCCATTTTTCTTGCTTTAAACGACGCGCAGGTCATTTCTAAGCAGGTACGCCGAAAATCGCGTATATCGACGGGTAAAATCTGCAGTTATTGACGAAAAACCGGAGGGGTGGGCGGATTTCGCCCCCCACCTCCAGTGCGCGTGTTAAGGGGCTCTGAAGAGCGGATGGGGCTCCAGAGAGCCAAATGGTTGAGAGGTTCCTGAAGAGCAGAAGGAGCCCTACCGGGTTGAACAGTTGGGGATCCTGGGGCAGCAGGGATCCTATACAGCCGAAGGGGCCCTGGAAGTCGAATGGGGCATGGGAGCTGTGTTTAGCTGCATTGGTCTCCTGAAAAGGAAATGGGCCTTGGTAAAGGTGTTGACGGGATCACCCCATGGGAAGGGCGCTGAAAACGTTCCCGGGAAGTATACGGGTCATGGGATTGCTTGGGCCCTTGGTTGAGATCTGAAAGGGCCCAAGCAGGGGGAAATCAGTAAAGGGCGCTTGAAGGTACCCTTAGGTATGCAGGGCGCCTTCAATGGCAATGCTTCGCCATTGAGGGCTACTCATAGGCCCTGGATTTCCCATAGGCAGGGGAACGGGCTCGTGTACTTGCCTCTGGTTGAGCCTTCGCCTTTATTCCTGTAACATCCAGGAGCCATGCTATCTCATGGACACAATTCAGGTAGGGACGTTTGCTCTAAAAGGATAGTTCCCAATATGAAAGTCATATAGCTAGTGTGTGATCAACCTATAATGCTAGCACATATTCTCCTGATCTTTTCTCATGATGATTTCTCGTCTATCCAGCCCAGTCTCGGGGGAGTCATTTTACACTCCGCCCCTTTCCCGTTTCCCGCGGTTAGTTAAAAACGGCACGACGCAGAGCGCCGAAATTTGGCATACTCCTTCCCATATCAATTTGGTATGGTGTGTGAAAATGTTGAGGTCAGGTCGATTACGATCAACGAGCTAGTCAAGGTCAAGTGAGGTCACCTTCAAAAAGTTCAACCAGTCGTCACGCTTTAACGGATAAAGATGTTTGAATGAAACTTTCAGCGTTTGCTTATCTTCAGGGATACAACAAAACGCACCAGAGGAAGTTTTAGTTCTTTCGTTTTTGATGACTTATTACGCTTGCATATTTACCCATTAGGTTTAAAATCCACGATTCTGACTAAAGTAAGCAGTTTCATGAGGGCACATTGACTTAAAGCAACGGTTCTCGGTCCGCTTAATCGATTAGAATATTAATTGAAGAAAAGTGAGAACAAACTCAAAATAAAGAAGAATATAAAAACTAAAATGTTGATTTTGGATGGGCAAATATTTAGGTTCCATGGTTCATTTGGCCTTCCACTTCTGATTTCAAATATTTTTTGCTCTTAAAATATTCCCCAAAAAGAACTCCTCAGAGCCAAAAGTATGATGTCAGTCGATATCACATAGATCACCCCAGTGACGTCATTTTTAGGGGGTTTGGGAGTGGTTTCGGACCCTACTCGTCGAGCAGCGCTTTCCGACGACACCACTTTCGTTTCCGTGCAACGTTTAGTTGGGAAATTAGAGGAGGTATAATATGACTCCCCCCCCCCGTATAACTCCCACCCCCCGGGTGTGAGGATCTGACCGGAAAGACGGCGACGGGCTATAATTTCTGTCCATTTTTACTGATGTTGGATACTGATTGCTGATGACGTCCATGTTGGCTTTCACTTATAATTTATTTGTTGTCGTTATGACCTTCCCTATTTTACTTTTTGTCCTTTGAACTTTTATTTTGTGGCCTTTCGTCTGCACATGGTATAATGTATCTCCCTAGGACTCATGAGTTCAAGCGATTTGTGATGAATAGATGCCGGGCATGACAGAAAGCTTGCATATTACAAATAATGAGATCAGAATCGAGATCCTGAATAACGAATCCGGAATTACATTATATATCATGTGCACAGGGTGGCTACGTAGCCATTTTAAAGCATTTCTACCATCACGTCTAAGCATGAACAGGAACTCAACGTTCCAAGGTCACTTAATAAGCAGGAAGGCTTAGTAAGTGACTGTATTTAGGCTCACTAGTAGGCTGTACTAATATCAGATTGCAGATAACCAGTACCTCACAGAAGAACCTGATATGTTCGGCTACGGTGAGCTCGTCGAAGAGGACATCGTGCTGTGGGCAGATACCCAGGGACGATCGGACCTCGTCCACATCGTGACGGATATCGTAGCCGTTAATGATGGCTGTCCCTGATGACGTCGGATACAGGCCTGCGGGCGAATCATGAGTTGGTCAGTGCCACCTGGTGGGACTGTGGACACGTGGTGAGTCGGTCGGTGCCACCTGGCGGGACTGTGGGCACGTGATGAGTCGGTCGGTGCCACCTCGTGGGGCTGTGGGCACGTGATGAGTCGGTCAGTGCCACCTGGTGGGACTGTGGGCACGTGGTGAGTCGGTCGGTGCCACCTGGCGGGACTGTGGACACGTGGTGAGTCGGTCGGTGCCACCTGGTGGGGCTGTGGGCACGTGATGAGTCGGTCAGTGGCACCTGGTAGGACTGTTGATACGCGGTCAGTCGGTCGGTGCCACCTGGTGGGACTGTGGACACGCGGTCAGTCGGTTGTATCGCCGGGCAGGCCTGTGGGCATGCGGTGAATCGGTTAATGGGATTTTACAACAGTGCGTTAGGCGTCATGAGCGGACATAATACCGGTGGCGCCGCTGTATTGGTGGGTTTGTGAAGGAACACCACCAGAGTGGGCTTGCTCTGATTAATGCTATATTCTAGTTGCTAGAAGAGGTGCAAGTAACTACCAATGGTCAAATTTGAATAACATTGAAACAAGCTCTCTTATGATGTGTAGTTCGTTTTATTATCGAATCATTTAACCATTTCACTTTGCCCTTAAAGTGAAATGGGAGCAATTGGCCACTCAACATCTTGTAATAAAAAAACGCGTCAAAAACGCTAGTATGGATTGAGATATGTTACCTGTGAAGTGTCGTATGATTCAAGTTGATGTCTTGTAGAATGAATTGAGGTATAGATTATGATTGAAATGTGTCTACTTGATTGTGTGAATGTTAATGATTGAGTGTGATAGACTGATTGTAGTTATATCTGATGTGCCGCTGTTTGCTGAAACTTGTGAAGGTGTTGTATACATTTTGGGCAGTGGCTAAAATGCACACTTATACTGCACATCCGCACCTGCGAACCGAGTCTTGTCCCCGAGCTTCACAGCGAGTTAACCACCCTTGCCCTACCACCCAGTGGAGAGAAAGCTGACTTCATCTGATAATCAGGAGATAGTGCCTGACTAACTTCAGCTGGAGCGTCATTCCAGTTCATATCGTCACCACTTATAAATCTGCCACAGAGAGATGACCGCGATCGAGACGGTGCTTTGCAGCATCGCAGGCGTTGCCAGATCAGTGAGACTGACCACACCACTGACCATACGGAGCTGCGCTTCAAAGTGGCGCTTGCTCACGGCTGGCGCTGCCCGAGGTGCGCTGTCATGGCACCCCGAGGACCAGGCTACCTGCGCCTGGCTGAGTGGTACTCTTGATAACTTGAGCGGTATATGCTCGAGTGGTGCCCGAGAGGCACACACAGGTGGGCAGGCAGTTGCCTCGCCTTATCTGCCACACTGTGGGCAGAATCTTCAGTGAACATCGAACGCTATGGTGTTTCAGCACTTCTTGCTCTTCACTTCTTCGGCGGAACTTGAACTCTTTTGTATTGGCTTTGATTATATGGGTTTCGGATGTGCATTGTCTGTTAATTAATAACACGCGTAGGATTTTCTGTATTGCTAATCATAACTCGTATTAATGTGTTGTTTGTATTGGACTGTGAGTGATTGTGAGTGATTGGGAAATGGATGTAAGTGGCCGTGATTTGTCTACTGGATGCCAGAATTGATCTGTGAATTCAATTCGAGATTTTAGACCTTACGATGTGTTGTAGCGAAGCTTCCTATGGGGGGGCATTTTATTTCCAGAAATCTACCCTCCCCCGGTCATGCAGCGGCAGGTCTCGTGACAGGAATCATCCGAGCCGCCGTCGACCGGGCTATCGCTGCTTAGTCAGCCGTGGTGCCAGCCGGCCGCCGAGGCCAAAGTCTAGTGTCACCCTCCCCTCCGGTCAAGCTACCCCGGTACCCCGGGACCCTGACGCGGACGTCGCTGTCTGACGACATGACCTCAATAGACCACCACCGCTGTCGGCCGTCGCTGTCTGACTGATGGTGAAATGTCAGTGTCTGACGTTGGACCTGACCTTCATGGGTAACAAATGTTAAATAGCCTTTCTGGGAACCTTATGGGCAGGTGCGTGTACGTGTGTATGTATGGAGAAATGACAGATGTATGACAGATGTCATACCCCGTGGCCAATGTTTGCGTTGTCAGGTGTAGGACAGGTATGTATGATGCACGTATGTCTAGTCTATATATGTGTGTATGATTTATGAATGTAGTTGAATATTGGGTGACTGCTGGATGAATGTTCATGTGTCTTATGACATGTGAAATGTCAATTGGGCTGCAGCGCCCCGATCTGCCGGCTGTCTGTGTACAGTGCGGAGCCGCCGTACGCGCATTGCCTGGAAGTATGCGCTGAGGCAGTAGCTCTGGTGTCCGACGCCGGACCGGCGCGAGGCTGCCAAGACGCAGAGTCAGCTGTGATTCCCACAGAGGGAGATTCAGAGCGACTCTGAGCTGAGCGACTCTGAGAGTAGTCTGTCTCTGAGATAAAGACAGCGCGACCCGCCGGGCTGGTGTGGAGTGCATTGAGAACGCGTATTGTTCCGAAGTCGCGTGACCGGAACACGTGCCCCGGCTTGGAGCCAAGGACGATGGCCCTGAGGTGAACTGGCGCGCGAGATAGAGGGATGCGGACACTTGCCACGGAGATCCGCGACCGAGTGGTCGCCGAAGGCGGGCGGCTGGCCGCCGCCGACCAGCCGCCAGGGCCCCACACTACGGTACTTGAGGTACGTGAGACTGATTGAAAATCGCTGCGTGACTGTTGGTGATGCAACTGCTTGAATACTTGGGAGAATAGCGTGATTAGAGACCGGTCTGAATGTAAGCTGGAGATCGTATGTGAACGCTGTTGCCAATTGGAATATTGGAGCATGGAACCTAAAATTTGAGAATGAGATGAGGTGTCAGACTGAGGCGTTGTAGGAAGACACGATAGTTGATATGTGTGGCGGCCTACTGAAAAGTCGTGTGTAACTGACGGCCTACTGAAAAGTCTGACCTGTAAGAAAGGGCAGGCTGAGTTGTGGGACAGGGCAGACTGAGTTGTGGGACAGGGCAGACTGAGTTGTAGGACAGGGCAGGCTGAGTTGTGGGATGGGGCAGACTGAGTTGTAGGACAGGGCAGGCTGAGTTGTGGGACAGGGCAGGCTGAGTTGTGGGACATGGCAGACTGAGTTGTGAGACAAGGCAGACTGAGTTGTGGGACAGGACAAACTGAGTCGTGGGACAGGGCAGGCTGAGTTGTGGGACAGGGCAGGCTGAGTTGTGGGACAGGGCAGACTGAGTTGTGGGACGGGGAAGACTGAGTTGTGGGACAGGGCAGACTGAGTTGGGGGACAGGTCAGACTGAGTTGTGGGACGGGGCAGGCTGAGTTGTGGGACAGGGCAGGCTAAGTTGTGGACAGGGCAGAATGAGGTATGGGGAAGGACAGGTTGAATTGTGGGACAGGGCAGACTAAGTTGTGGGACAGGACAGGCTGAGTTGATGCTGTCCGACACAAGACAAGCAAAAGTTCCCCAAAATCTGTGAAGTCGAATGGACCCGAACTGTGGGCTTCGACATTGACTTGGCTAGCGGATACATTACGAAGCTACACGTGAATTGAAACAATTGCTGTGCCGTACAATTCGCAATTTAACGTGGCTTGGACATCCGGGAAATTGGTGCAAACATCCAGTTGCCTTCCTTTCATTGCTCCACAAACGTAATGTCAGCTAACTTCACCGGAGAAGTCGAGGAACCTCAAATTCACCGCCTCCTCTTCTGCTTGCCAACCGCGTTCACACGCGCACTGGAGGGGAGGGGCGAAATTCGCCCACCCCTCCGATTTTTCGTACATAACTTCAGGTTTTACCGATCGATATACGCCATTTTTTGCATACCTGTCCGGCGCGTCGCTTAAAGTAAGAAAATCGGAAATCGGACGAACACATTTCGAGTTAGAGGCCGTTAAAGTCAAAACATTTCGTAGCGCCTCACCACAAAAATCGGCGCTGATGCGCTTCCCGGGTATTGGCAAAAGGGAAATGTTGTTGGCAACACTAGCGACTTGTTTGATGTATATTGTTATGCTATATAGTTGCAAGGTCATGTTAGGTCACCGAGGTCAAGTCAGGTCAAGTTCATGACAGGTTAATGGAACCAAACTTGGTCAACTGGAATGCTGTCATAAATGCAAATGACTGTCATGCGATTGATGTCACTTTGCATGTTACCCCCTACACATCCTGAAAACCACTGTTTGTCATTGTGTACCTAAACGTTTCCATACTTTATCCATGTACTTCACTCCTTTCTTCGAGAAGACGATTGCGCCGAGCCGCCCGACGGAGCAGTCGGGCGGGCGACCCGGTTCCGGTAACTGGAACAGGTAACTGACCTGATAAAGTGCTGCTATGTAGGTGACCTGAAGTCAAATGCCGGGTCTAGCATCTGTATTGCATCATTAGTAATGTCCAAAACATCATTCATGCCCATTTTGGAGCATTTAAACACAATCACAGCGATCCATAACAATGACAAGTCAAACCACGCAAAGCAATACAATTTTGGCATATGTGACCTCATTTGACCTTGAAGATATGGACCTAAGATCATGAAATTTGCACACAATAGAGTTCACTACCATACCTATCTACCCTGAGAATTTCGTTACTCCAGCTCTAATAGGAGCCGAGATCTTAGGATGGAGGAGTCCGACCCTCCCCCCACACTCCAGTGCGCGTAATTTTTAGAGGCCCTTCAGGGCGCGTGTTAAGTGCAGCACTGCGCTGCTTTCCCGTGCTTACATCGGTGGGGATACTTGTGAACGCGGTAGACACGTTATGACACGTAGCCATGTCAATCGCTTCGTCGATCGTGATACATACAGTGGAGCGAGAGCAATCAACCTCCATCGACCGCACATTACTTGGTAACCACACGAACACCAACTAATCACTGCATGTACTGAGGCAACCAGATAACTGCGCCTTCCAGAACGAGTCGATCAAGTCACTGCACATACCGACACGCACAGTCACCGCACATACCGTCACGTATAGTCACTGCACTTACAGATACGCATAGTCACTGAACCTACCGACACACATAGTCACCGCACTAACGGACACGCATAGTCACCGCACTTACCGACACGCATAGTCACCGCACTCACCGACAAGCATAGTCACCGCACTCACCGACACGCATAGTCGCCGCACTTACCGACACGAATATTCACCGCACTTACCGACACGCATAGTCACCGCACTTACCGACACGCATAGTCACCGCACTTACCGACACGAATAGTCACCGCACTTACCGACACACATAGTCACCGCACTCACCGACACGCATAGTCACCGCACTCACCGACACGCATAGTCGCCGCACTTACCGACACGAATATTCACCGCACTTACCGACACGCATAGTCACCGCACTAATCGACACGAATAGTCACCGCACTTACCGACACACATAGTCACCGCACTCACCGACACGCATAGTCGCCGCACTTACCGACACGAATATTCACCGCACTTACCGACACGCATAGTCACCGCACTTACCGACACGCATAGTCGCCGCACTTATCGACACACATAGTCGCCGCACTCACCGACACACATAGTCACCGCACTCACCGACACACATAGTCACCGCACTCACCGACACACATAGTCACCGCACTTACCAACACGCATAGTCACCGCACTCACCGACACACATAGTCACCACACTTACCAACACGCATAGTCACCGCACTTACCGACACGCATAGTCACCGCACTAATCGACACGAATAGTCACCGCACTTACCGACACGCATAGTCACCGCACTAACCGACACACATAGTCACCGCACTCACCGACACACATAGTCACCGCACTCACCGACACACATAGTCACCACACTTACCGACACGCATAGTCACCGCACTAACCGACACGCATAGTCACTGCACTTACCGACACACATAGTCACCGCACTCACCGACACACATAGTCACCGCACTCACCGACACACATAGTCACCGCACTTACCGACACGCATAGTCACCGCACTCACCGACACGCATAGTCACCGCACTCACCGACACGCATAGTCACCGCACTCACCGACACGCATAGTCACCGCACTCACCGACACACATAGTCACCGCACTAACCGACACACATAGTCACCGCACTAACCGACACACATAGTCACCGCACTAACCGACACACATAGTCACCGCACTAACCGACACACATAGTCACCGCACTAACCGACACACATAGTCACCGCACTCACCGACACACATAGTCACCGCACTCACCGACACACATAGTCACCGCACTAACCGACACACATAGTCACCGCACTAACCGACACACATAGTCACCGCACTAACCGACACACATAGTCACCGCACTAACCGACACACATAGTCACCGCACTCACCGACACACATAGTCACCCACTAACCGAAAAACGCACTAACCGACACACATAGTCACCGCACTAACCGACACACATAGTCACCGCACTAACCGACACACATAGTCACCGCACTATCACCCACACATAGTCACCGCACTAACCGACACACATAGTCACCGCACTCACCGACACACATAGTCACCGCACTAACCGACACACATAGTCACCGCACTAACCGACACACATAGTCACCGCACTAACCGACACACATAGTCACCGCACTCAACCGACACACATAGTCACCGCACTAACCGACACACATAGTCACCGCACTAACCGACACACATAGTCACCGCACTAACCGACACACATAGTCACCGCACTAACCGACACACATAGTCACCGCACTCACCGACACACATAGTCACCGCACTAACCGACACACATAGTCACCGCACTAACCGACACACATAGTCACCGCACTAACCGACACACATAGTCACCGCACTCACCGACACACATAGTCACCGCACTAACCGACACACATAGTCACCGCACTAACCGACACACATAGTCACCGCACTAACCGACACACATAGTCACCGCACTAACCGACACACATAGTCACCGCACTAACCGACACACATAGTCACCGCACTAACCGACACACATAGTCACCGCACTCACCGACACACATAGTCACCGCACTAACCGACACCGAACACATAGTCACCGCACTAACCGACACACATAGTCACCGCACTAACCGACACACATAGTCACCGCACTTAACCGACACACATAGTCACCGCACTAACCGACACACATAGTCACCGCACACTATACCGACTACACACATAGTCACCGCACTTACCGACACATAGTCACCGCACTTACCGACACATAGTCACCGCACTTACCGACACGCATAGTCACCGCACTCACCGACACACATAGTCACCGCACTTACCGACACACATAGTCACCACACTTACCGACACACATAGTCACCGCACTTACCGACACGCATAGTCACCGCACTTACCGACACGCATAGTCACCGCACTTACCGACACGCATAGTCACCGCACTTACCGACACACATAGTCACCGCACTCACCGACACGCATAGTCACCGCACTTACCAACACGCATAGTCACCGCACTTACCAACACACATAGTCACCGCACTTACCAACACGCATAGTCACCACACTTACCGACACGCATAGTCACCACACTTACCGACACACATAGTCACCACACTTACCGACACACATAGTCACCACACTTACCGACACGCATAGTCACCACACTTACCGACACACATAGTCACCACACTTACCGACACGCATAGTCACCACACTTACCGACACGCATAGTCACCACACTTACCGACACACATAGTCACCACACTTACGACACACATAGTCACCACACTTACCGACACACATAGTCACCACACTTACCGACACGCATAGTCACCACACTTACCGACACACATAGTCACCACACTTACCGACACACATAGTCACCACACTTACCGACACGCATAGTCACCACACTTACCGACACGCATAGTCACCACACTTACCGACACACACTTACCGACACGCATAGTCACCACACTTACCGACACGCATAGTCACCACACTTACCGACACGCATAGTCACTGCACCGACACATAGTCACCACACACACCGACACATAGTCACCACACTTACCGACACACATAGTCACCACACTTACCGACACATAGTCATAGCACCACACTTACCGACACACATAGTCACCACACTTACCGACACACATAGTCACCACACTTACAATTACCGACACGCATAGTCACCGCACTTACCGACACCATAGTCACCACACTTACCGACACGCATAGTCACCACACTTACCGACACACATAGTCACCACACTTACCGACACGCATAGTCACCACACTTACCGACACGCATAGTCACCACACTTACCGACACACATAGTCACCGCACTTACCGACACACATAGTCACCACACTTACCGACACACATAGTCACCACACTTACCGACACACATAGTCACCACACTTACCGACACACATAGTCACCACACTTACCGACACGCATAGTCACCACACTTACCGACACACATAGTCACCACACTTACCGACACGCATAGTCACCACACTTACCGACACACATAGTCACCACACTTACCGACACACATAGTCACCACACTTACCGACACGCATAGTCACCACACTATACCGACACACATAGTCACCGCACTTACCGACACCATAGTCACCACTACCGACACGCATAGTCACCACACTTACCGACACACATAGTCACCACACTTACCGACACACATAGTCACCACACTTACCGACACACATAGTCACCACACTTACCGACACGCATAGTCACCACACTTACCGACACACATAGTCACCACACTTACCGACACGCATAGTCACCGCACTTACCGACACACATAGTCACCGCACTTACCGACACGCATAGTCACCACACTTACCGACACACATAGTCACCGCACTTACCGACACACATAGTCACCGCACTTACCGACACACATAGTCACCACACTTACCGACACACATAGTCACCACACTTACGACACGCATAGTCACCACACTTACCGACACACATAGTCACCACACTTACCGACACAAAACACACACATAGTCACCACACGCATACACATAGTCACCACACTTACCGACACACATAGTCACCACACTTACCGACACACATAGTCACCGCACTTACCGACACACATAGTCACCACACTTACCGACACACATAGTCACCGCACTTACCGACACATAGTCACCACACTTACCGACACACATAGTCGCCGCACTTACCGACACGCATAGTCACCGCACTTACCGACACACATAGTCACCGCACTTACCGACACGCATAGTCACTGCACTTACCGACACGCATAGTCACTGCACTTACCGACACGCATAGTCACTGCACTTACCGACACGCATAGTCACCGCACTTACCGACACACATAGTCGCCGCACTTACCGACACGCATAGTCGCCGCACTTACCGACACGCATAGTCACCACACTTACCGACACACATAGTCACCGCACTTACCGACACACATAGTCACCGCACTTACCGACACGCATAGTCGCCGCACTTACCAACACGCATAGTCACTGCACTCACCGACACACATAGTCACCGCACTCACCGACACACATAGTCACCGCACTTACCGACACGCATAGTCACCACACTTACCGACACACATAGTCGCCGCACTTACCGACACGCATAGTCACCGCACTTACCGACACACATAGTCACCGCACTCACCGACACACATAGTCACCGCACTTACCGACACACATAGTCACCGCACTCACCGACACACATAGTCACCGCACTTACCGACACGCATAGTCGCCGCACTTACCGACACACATAGTCACCGCACTTACCGACACACATAGTCGCCGCACTTACCGACACACATAGTCACCGCACTTACCGACACGCATAGTCACCGCACTAACCGACACACATAGTCACCACACTTACCGACACACATAGTCACCGCACTCACCGACACACATAGTCACCGCACTCACCGACACACATAATCACCGCACTCACCGACACACATAGTCACCGCACTTACCGACACACATAGTCACCGCACTTACCGACACACATAGTCACCACACTTACCAACACGCATAGTCACTGCACTTACCGACACACATAGTCACCGCACTCACCGACACACATAGTCACCACACTTACCGACACGCATAGTCACCGCACTCACCGACACACATAGTCACCGCACTTACCGACACGCATAGTCGCCGCACTTACCGACACACATAGTCACCGCACTTACCGACACGCATAGTCACCGCACTTACCGACACACATAGTCACCGCACTCACCGACACGCATAGTCACCGCACTCACCGACACACATAGTCACCACACTTACCGACACGCATAGTCGCCGCACTTACCGACACACATAGTCACCGCACTTACCGACACGCATAGTCACCGCACTTACCGACACACATAGTCACTGCACTTACCGACCAGCATGGACATGGTAGTTGTCTTTCCTGCACCATTGTGACCGAGAAGCGCGGTGATTTGACCTTCGTACATGTTCAAATTCATCTGGTTGACGGCAATCTTGCCGTTGGAGAATATCTGGGGAAAAAATGGTATTCAAGTTGTGTGGCACGTGATTGGTTGGGTGACACGTGATTTCTGGGGACAATTGTGAAATATGAGAACACTTGTGTGCCTATGATTAACAGTGCCCTGATGCAGCATATTTACAATTGGATTCGAAATGTCAGAGATGTAATTGATATATTTCCGAACAAACAAGTGCCAACATGTCAACATGCCACGTGGCATGGTGGCATGTTAGTCATGCACAGCGATCAGCTCTGGCTGACTAATCCGAAATAAATACATAAACCTGAGAACTGAAGGCAAGGACATATTTTCGCGAAAATGGCATCAGAAAATATTTAAAATTTTCACCACAAGGGGAGACAAAGAATGAGCCGATCAATCAGTCAACCAGTCAGCCATTGTGCATGACAGCTCTTATGCACCAAAGTATGTACATATTGTCGATAATAATAGGAGACGCTTACGGAGTAAAAATAAAGCGATGAGTTAGACATTAGGTGACACTGTGAGAACAATCAGTGGCCGGCGGTAGACAGGCAGAACCTCTGACCTCAGGTGACGTGCACCGTTTGGACACCCGTAGTACTTCACGTTAGTAAAATTCAATCCGGGACAGAAGAAGACCACCCTTTTTCAAGCAAATATTGGTTTTAGTTCAAAGGAAATAGATGTAGAACAAGGAGCAATGGTTAACACAAAGGACAGCCATATGTTATGGAATATGCCGCTGTCTGCTCGTTTTCCATATCGCCTCTGTATCATACCAGGTTCTGGAATCATCTTCAAAATAACTGCTTTAGCTAATGCGGCTCCATGTCAAATTGCCACACAGACGATTGGTTTACCTATGAAATTCAAATCCAGCGCCAGCGAGCTTCCAGGAATTCCGGTTGAACGATCGGTCATTTTACTTTCTGAACGACAGGCTTCAGAATACTAGTGAGATTGTTCAATCTTTTTCCGCTTAGCATTATCAAAGGCGGATTAATATCGGGTGCATGGAGGGGTAAATTGATAAATACATAATAACTTAAGGAAATAGATAAACACCTTAAGTGAATGCAGCTAGATCACCATTTACGGAATAAACGAACAATGTCATACCTGACTCTAATGACTCATGTCCTGTTGTGACAAGAAATGTATTGTCCTCATATCCTGTTGTAGCAATATATCTACTACCAGTTCTACTACCTAATGTCCTGTTGTAGCAATATATGGTCCCGGATCTGCTCTTGACGCTCCTCCCTTGTGTCCTGTTGCAATACTATATGGTCCTGGTAGATATTATTTCACGATACTTGCACGATGTTGGTCCCAACGACCTGACAAAAACTGACTGACCTGACTACCATGACACTGGTTGACCTGACTGTCACTGGCTGACCTGACAACAACTGACTGACCTGCCTACCATGCCACTGGCTGACCTGACAACAACTGACTGACCTGATTACCATGCCACTGGCTGACCTGACAACAACTGACTGACCTGATTACCACATCACTGGTCACGTGCGTCAGTTGGTTGGTTATTGGTTTTACAACACGTCGACCTTTGAGTCATATAGCGTCGCCAATCTCTCACGCCGATTGGTCGCGGGCGAAGAGCAGCGACAGGTGAGACACGAACCCACAACCTTTCGATTGTGAGACGGGAAATTTACCCCTAGACTACTCGTCCCCTCCACGTGCGTCACATGTCTGACTTTAGTTCGTGACGTTACCCACGCGTATCAATGCAAGCAGGCCTCTGTTCTTTCGTATCAAGACAAGCAGCCATCTGACCTTTCGCATCAAGGCAAGCAGGCCTCTGACCTTTCGCATCAATGCAAACAGGCCTATGACCTTTCGCATCAATGCAAACAGGCCTCTCACCTTTTGTATCAGCATTTTCTCAGGACTGGAACGTCTGATCTGTCGGCGACCTTAGCCATGGCCGTGGCACCTGACCTTGGGCAGCTGTCTGACCTGTCGGCGACCTTAGCCATTGCCGTGGCACCTGACCTTGGGCAGCTGTCTGACCTGTCGGCGACCTTAGCCATGGCCGTGGCACCTGACCTTCGACAGCTGTCTGATTTTAACGCCGGCCTTGGCGTTTGTCGGCTCCGCCTCGAAGAAGTCTTGTCTGTGTGTGTTGTTGTTTGTAGGAGCCAGCTGCGGTCCCGTCACTGGTGTACCCAACCAGTAATGCTTCTGGAGGCACGACAGTAGGCATGGGTGGAGACTCCGGGGGGGGGGGTAGGACCCTCCCTGTGTACGTTGGATCATCCCTGGATTCTCCCTGAAGACGGTGTACTTCGCAAGAAAATAAATATAATTACAATGCAATCATTGGGAAGGGCTGGAGATCTCCGACACCTATGTCCCTGTCATTCGAGGCTGCATTTTTGTTCTGTCAGTGAGAAGACAATTCCTGCTGCTGGACCACATCCCCTCACCCTGGAATCTCGGGAGGTCTACATCTATGATGTGTGCTGGTATAGCTGCGTCACCAGTGACTGAGTTATATGGTGGTATAGCTACGTCACTAGTGACTCAGCTATATGGTGGTATAGCTACGTCACCAGTGACTCAGCTATATGGTGGTATAGTTGCGTCACCAGTGACTCAGCTATATGGTGGTATAGCTGCGTCACCAGTGACTCAGTTATATGGTGGTATAGCTGTGTCACCAGCAGGACGACAATTAGCTCACTATTCTGTGAAGCTAAGCATACAATTATTATCCTGATCATGACACATGCAGATTGCTCATCGAAATAACTTCCATGCGCAGCGAAACTTATGTAATCAATTGAAATGTGGATTATCAGAGAAAGAGCACCACTGACGTATGGGCAAATTAAAGGGCCTTCTCAGAAGGATCGCATTAATGCGAGAATGATAAACGTAGATGTATGGCGACACTTCCAGTACAAACGCTGAGTATATATGTGTGCCTATCTACGTGGTCCAGCGCTACACACTTGTGCAAAATGTATTGCTTCTGAGCAAACACGACGACTTCTATCTGTAAGCAAGCGTCCAGCTTGTGATGGGTCGGCCCACAGCAGTTAGCTGTATTCAATGCTCTTCCACGTGTTCAAGTAATTTCTCGACTTCCCTTTACTTCCCTCTTGCTTCAATGCAGCCGTAGCACATCACCAAGGTAATACCACACATAGCACGTGGGTACAGCGTGCTAGGTGCACTGCGCGTCACACACCTCGCGGGAACCTCTGTACCGTAATGGGCACCTCATGGGCACCTCTGTACCGTTGCACGCACCGTGAAGGCGAAGTACCAGGGCTGGGGGATGCCGTACTCGCCAGGGAAGACCGCCTCGATATACCAGGCCAGGGTCAGGTAGATCAGCGTGTCGACGACAAACATGCCTGAAACACGGCCACAGCGAGCGGTACAATCGAGACGAGCCACATAGGAGACGTTAAGCAGATGACAAGGTGGTTGCAGTGAATCTATGTTGCGAAAGGGCTGAAGGCAAGGTAAACAACATCACAGAGTAGTCGCGACAGTGAGCGTTGGGGGAACCTCAGACCGGGAAGCGTAGTATAGCATAGCTGCGTCACCAGTGACTCAGCTATATGGTGGTATAGCTGCGTGACCAATGACTCAGCTATGTGGTGGTATAGCTGCGTGACCAATGACTCAGCTATATGGTGGTATAGCTGCGTGACCAATGACTCAGCTATGTGGTGGTATAGCTGCGTGACCAATGACTCAGCTATGTGGTGGTATAGCTGCGTGACCAATGACTCAGCTATATGGTGGTATAGCTGCGTGACCAATGACTCAGCTATATGGTGGTATAGCTGCGTGACCAATGACTCAGTTATATGGTGGTATAGCTGCGTGACCAGTGACTCAGTTATACGGTGGTATAACTGCGTGACCAGTGACTCAGTTATATGGTGGTATAGCTGCGTCACCAGTGACTCAGTTATATGGTGGCATAGCTGTGTCACCAGTGACTCAGCTATATGGTGGTGTGGCTTCCTCATCAGTGACTCAGCTATACTTGGTGGTATAGTTGCGTGACCCGTGTGTGGTGTGGTACAGTACATACAGCGTCGTGTGGTGATGCGGTGTCGTGTGGCGTAGTGCAGTACGTACAGTGTCGTGTGGTGATGCGGTGTCGTGTGGTGTAGCACAGTATATACAGTGTCGTGTGGTGTGGTACAGTACATACAGTGTCGTGTGGTGATACAGTGTCGTGTAGTGTGGTACAGTACATACAGTGTCGTGCGGTGTAGTGCAGTATATACAGTGTCGTGTGGTGTGGTACAGTACATACAGCGTCGTGTGGTGTAGTACAGTATATACAGTGTCGTGTGGTGTGGTACAGTGCATACAGTGTCGTGTGGTGTGGTACAGTGCATACAGTGTCGTGTGGTGTGGTGCAGTCCATACAGTGTCGTGTGGTGTAGTACAGTATATACAGTGTCGTGTGGTGTGGTACAGTGCATACAGTGTCGTGTGGTGTAGTACAGTATATACAGTGTCGTGAGGTGTGGTACAGTACATACAGTGGCGTGTGGTGTGGTACAGTGCATACAGTGTCGTGTGGTGTGGTACAGTGCATACAGTGTCGTGTTGTATGGTACAGTGCATACAGTGTCGTGTGGTGTGGTACAGTGCATACAGTGTCGTGTGGTGTGGTACAGTATATACAGTGTCGTGTGGTGTGGTACAGTGCATACAGTGTCGTGTGGTGTAGTACAGTATATACAGTGGCGTGTGGTGTGGTACAGTGCATACAGTGTCGTGTGGTGTGGTACAGTGCATACAGTGTCGTGTGGTGTAGTACAGTATATACAGTGTCGTGTGGTGTGGCACAGTGCATACAGTGTCGTGTGGTGTAGTACAGTATATACAGTGTCGTGTGGTGTGGTACAGTGCATACAGTGTCGTGTGGTGTAGTATAGTATATACAGTGTCGTGTGGTGTGTTACAGTGCATACAGTGTCGTGTGGTGTGGTACAGTGCATACAGTGTCGTGTGGTGTGGTACAGTGCATACAGTGTTGTGGTACAGTATATACAGCGTAGTGTGGTGTGGTACAGTGCATACAGTGTCGTGTGGTGTGGTACAGTGCATACAGTGTCGTGTTGTATGGTACAGTGCATACAGTGTCGTGTGGTGTGGTACAGTGCATACAGTGTCGTGTGGTGTGGTACAGTATATACAGTGTCGTGTGGTGTAGTACAGTATATACAGTGGCGTGTGGTGTGGTACAGTGCATACAGTGTCGTGTGGTGTGGTACAGTGCATACAGTGTCGTGTGGTGTAGTACAGTATATACAGTGTCGTGTGGTGTGGTACAGAGCATGCAGTGTCGTGTGGTGTAGTACAGTATATACAGTGTCGTGTGGTGTGGCACAGTGCATACAGTGTCGTGTGGTGTAGTACAGTATATACAGTGTCGTGTGGTGTGGTAAAGTGCATACAGTGTCGTGTGGTGTAGTACAGTATATACAGTGTCGTGTGGTGTGGTACAGTGCATACAGTGTCGTGTGGTGTGGTACAGTGCATACAGTGTCGTGTGGTGTGGTACAGTGCATACAGTGTTGTGGTACAGTATATACAGCGTAGTGTGGTGTGGTACAGTGCATACAGTGTCGTGTGGTGTGGTACAGTGCATACAGTGTCGTGTGGTGTGGTACAGTACATACAGCGTAGTGTGGTGATGCAGTGTCGTGTGGTGTGGTACAGTGCATACAGTGTCGTGTGGTGTAGTACAGTATATACAGTGTCGTGTGGTGTGGTACAGTACATACATCGTCGTGTGGTGTAGTACAGTATATACAGTGTCGTGTGGTGTGGTACAGTGCATACAGTGTCGTGTGGTGTGGTACAGTACATACAGCGTAGTGTGGTGATGCAGTGTCGTGTGGTGTGGCACAGTGCATACAGTGTCGTGTGGTGTAGTACAGTATATACAGTGTCGTGTGGTGTGGTACAGTGCATACAGTGTCGTGTGGTGTGGTACAGTGCATACAGTGTCGTGTGGTGTGGTACAGTGTATGCAGTGTCGTGTGGTATGGTACAGTGCATTCAGTGTCGTGTGGTGTGGTACAGTGCATACAGTGTCGTGTGGTGTGGTACAGTGCATACAGTGTTGTGTGGTGTGGTACAGTGCATACAGTGTCGTGTGGTGTGGTACAGTGCATACAGTGTCGTGTGGTGTGGTACAGTGTATACAGTGTCGTGTGGTGTGGTACAGTACATACAGCGTAGTGTGGTGATGCAGTGTCGTGTGGTGTGGTACAGTGCATACAGTGTCGTGTAGTGTAGTACAGTATATGCAGTGTCGTGTGGTGTGGTACAGTGCATACAGTGTCGTGTGGTGTGGTACAGTGCATACAGTGTCGTGTGGTGTAGTACAGTATATACAGTGTCGTGTGGTGTGGTACAGTGCATACAGTGTCGTGTGGTGTAGTGCAGTATATACAGTGTCGTGTGGTGTGGTACAGTGCATACAGTGTCTTGTGGTGTGGTACAGTGCATACAGTGTCGTGTGGTGTGGTACAGTGCATACAGTGTCGTGTGGTGTGGTACAGTGCATACAGTGTCGTGTGGTGTGGTACAGTGCATACAGTGTCGTGTGGTGCGGTACAGTATATACAGTGTCGTGTGGTGCGGTACAGTGCATACAGTGTCGTGTGGTGTAGTACAGTATATACAGTGGCGTGTGGTGTGGTACAGTGCATACAGTGTCGTGTGGTGTGATACAGTGCATGCAGGGTCGTGTGGTGTAGTACAGTATATACAGTGTCGTGTTGTATGGTACAGTGCATACAGTGTCGTGTGGTGTGGTACAGTGCATACAGTGTCGTGTGGTGTGGTACAGTATATACAGTGTCGTGTGGTGTGGTACAGTGCATACAGTGTCGTGTGGTGTAGTACAGTATATACAGTGGCGTGTGGTGTGGTACAGGGCATACAGTGTCGTGTGGTGTGGTACAGTGCATACAGTGTCGTGTGGTGTAGTACAGTATATACAGTGTCGTGTGGTGTGGTACAGAGCATGCAGTGTCGTGTGGTGTAGTACAGTATATACAGTGTCGTGTGGTGTGGTACAGTGCATACAGTGTCGTGTGGTGTAGTACAGTATATACAGTGTCGTGTGGTGTGGTACAGTGCATACAGTGTCGTGTGGTGTAGTACAGTATATACAGTGTCGTGTGGTGTGGTACAGTGCATACAGTGTCGTGTGGTGTGGTACAGTGCATACAGTGTCGTGTGGTGTGGTACAGTGCATACAGTGTTGTGGTACAGTATATACAGCGTAGTGTGGTGTGGTACAGTGCATACAGTGTCGTGTGGTGTGGTACAGTGCATACAGTGTCGTGTGGTGGGTACAGTGCATACAGTGTCGTGCGGTGTAGTACAGTATATACAGTGTCGTGTGGTGTGGTAGAGTACATACAGCGTCGTGTGGTGTAGTACAGTATATACAGTGTCGTGTGGTGTGGTACAGTACATACATCGTCGTGTGGTGTAGTACAATATACAGTATATACAGTGTCGTGTGGTGTGGTACAGTGTATACAGTGTCGTGTGGTGTGGTACAGCGCATACAGTGTCGTGTGGTGTGGTACAGTACATACAGCGTAGTGTGGTGATGCAGTGTCGTGTGGTGTGGTACAGTACATACAGTGTCGTGTGGTGTGGTACAGTGCATACAGTGTCGTGTGGTGTGGTACAGTGCATACAGTGTCGTGTGGTGTGGTACAGTACATACAGCGTAGTGTGGTGATGCAGTGTCGTGTGGTGTGGTACAGTGCATACAGTGTCGTGCGGTGTTGCGGTGTCGTGTGGTGTGGTACAGTACATACAGTGTCGTGCGGCTGTCATGTGATCCGTGGCATTGACTTGCTGCATTCTCGTTGTCATGGCAACGCATCAACAGCCGCAAATGACCATTATAGACCGCGAGTGAGGCGGGTTCATTGACAAACTAGATGGATTTGACAAATGACAATGCATTGAGACAATCATGGAGGTAGGAGTGGTTCACAAATGGGGTACGGGGTGCTAGCCAACCGTTAGGTCACTTATTTCTAATAAACGCCAAGGGGTTAGTGGTGATTGCGCCCATTGCACCCATGGTGACAGTTATATATCGCAATGTTAAACTGACAAGAACATGGCATGTGATATAGATACGCGCAGGCTTTTATCATTTCATTGAAGAAAAAAATGTGTCCTACGTTTCGACACATTGTCTTCTCCAAGGACCTTGGCTTGTAAGCTCATTTGTGCCTTGAAAAGAAGATGTAACCAAACGGCCGTACTCTCTGACAATCAAGGAGAAGAAATATGTCATGGCTAATATGCAAAAGAACACCTTTGATACGTTTATGCCTTGAATATGTAGATAACCTAGACTAATCACTCCAACCTTGCGCTGGAAGTCTCGGCAGGTTACGTGTCAGGCCCACCAACTGAAGTAAATTATAGTTGTGCAAGGCTAGCAATATTTCACCAGACCATGGGAAGGGTTCGTAAATTGTCTTCACCATTAACCCTCTGCGTCTTTAAATATATCCAGGTCAAGTAATGTGAAGCAACTGTGTTAGAACTTTAGGACGCATTGAAAATGAGAAGATCTGTAAGTTGCATGCATTCGGTAATGTAGGGTGAACCATGAACAGGGGGTTGTGTTATATACCTTTACGGGGGGCAAGTGCCCCTTCAATGTTTGTTTGGTCCTCCCAATGATTTAAACTTTTAAGCTGGGAACCTATTGAGTGGGTCCCCCGATCCATTTAGGCCGCACATTACCTTCATGCATTTTGCCTCCCCCTCAATGATATTCAGAAATCAACGTCCGTGACCGTGAAGCAATGTAAAACACGTCTTGCTGGGAAATATGGAGAAAACGAACTATTGTATGTACCTTGCGAGGACCAATCTGAACTTAAACTCACCTAGCACGTGGGTCATTTTGAAGTTGTCGTCGGTGGACACGCTCGTGTTGATGTTGTTCCACTGCACCCCCTCCCCTGAGGAAACGAGACTCAGTTCGACGGCCACAACACGTGCTAACTCTCAAGCACGACACATCGACACCTTCAAACGGCTCGACAACTTCCTGCAAGTCCTCCGATGGTCCATCTAAACGGGTTTTTGCGAAAGATGAACTGGCACTGTGACTTAAATTGAATTGTATGCAAATGTTTCAGTTGATTTACGTAATGCGTACACCCATTGTGTGCCTTAATAGACGCCAAATCGGAGATTAAATGCAACCACCCCTCCGAAAAAGAACCACAAACACATTGTTAGTGGCTCACCACAACATCTCGTTAGTGATCGAACATAAAAATAGCAAGCTTATAGGAGCAAAACACCTAACCTTATAAGGGCAATACACCTAACCTTATAAGGGCAAACCACCTAACCTTATAGGGGCAAAACACCTAACCTTAGAAGGGAAAACACCTAACCTGATAAGGGCAAAACACCTAACCTTATAAGGGGCAAAACACCTAACCTTATAAGGGCAAAACATCTAACCACGACCGCCGACCGCCCAACTCAACGGTCGACGAAGGTCGAACTTTGTGTTAAGCCTAACTCACTTGATGAGGTCAGTAGTCCGAGTATTGCTAACGTCTCGGCTACTCCAGTCGAAGTCAGTAGTCCGAGCATTACTAACGTCCCGGCTACTCCAGTCAAAGTCAGTGAACTGAGTATTACTAAGGTCCCAGCTACTCCAGTCGAAATGAGTAATTCGAGTATTACTAACGTCCCGGCAATTGAAGTCGAATTCAGTAGTCTGAGCATTACTAACTATTTTCCAGTCGAAATCAGTAGTCAGATAATTATTACCGTCCCGGCTCCTCCAGTCGAAGTCAGTATTCCGAGCATTTCTAACGTCCCGGCTCCTCCAGTCAAAGCACTTCCTCATAGAAGGACTTGGTCGCGTCATGTACTCGCATGGTCAAATTCCTCTCTCAAGCCAGGTGTATTCCTGTGCGCCTAATGACGCATAGGATATTTGAACATTTTTAAATAAAAAATACAACTTTGAAGCCTCAGGCTGGAAACAGCGCACATTTCAAAGCAGCTATTTTCTAAGTGATTATGAATTCGAGATTAATTGATATCCAATACACTTCACGTTTGATAACCATACCAGCAGTCCATCAAAACGACAACTTGTACATAATATGAATCAACGCAACCAGTAGACTAGGAAGCGTAGGCAACATGAAAAGCGAACTTCACAAAACAAACAACAACATGCAGCACAGCCCGCGAGGTGTGCGAGCAGCGGAACGTTCAGCAAAAGCTATCACCACTCACCTGCGCTGTTGGGTGGCACTTCAGTGCATGTCACGGTATTCCTATGTACGCGGGATTATGGTGGCCGAGGAGTCTGTTTCAAATCTGCTGCTAAGAACAAAGCACCTGGTTGTTTGAAATTCTCACGGAACACCTTTTGCACGTTACTCGATTCGAAGTTCATGGTAATTATCTTACCCATCAGGCACAATGAGATCCAGTGATTTCTTGTCAGAATCTTCTTAGTGGTAGATATGCAGTTTTCTCGGATCCGAAGTTGATATTTAATCGACATATTTTCTTCTCAATCTTGATAAGCTTTCAATACTCAATTTGATATGATTCATCTTCACTAGTTTGTCAGATGCCCCCATTCTCTTCGCAATAAGCTAAATGACGTTGGAGCGGCCGAGAAGCGGTGCCCACAGCGCTGGCGGGTACCGCTCCTCACAGTAGCGGTGCCCACAGCGCTGGCGGATACCGCTCCTTACAGAAGCGGTGCCCTCAGCGCTGGCGGGTATCGCTCCTCACAGTAGCGGTGTCCAAAGCGCTGGCGGGTATCGCTCCTGACAATGGCTCGTAGGCGAGATATGAATGTGGAAACATACAGAACCGGCCGGACACTACCAACAACGAGAGAAGCTCATCGTGCCGGAGAACGTTTATCAATGGTGTGTTCTCGAAGTCAAGTCAATTCGGTAACTGGGTGCGAGATCAGACGCTGGGTTCGCACCGGTTGGTTTGACAAACGTCCACATTATGTGCAATACGTACACGCACGTACGCACGCTCACACGCACGCAAGCACACACATATATGCAGACATATATATATATATATATATATATATATATATATATATATATATATATATATATATATATATATATATATATATATATATATATATATATATATATATATATATATATATATATATATATATATATATATATATATATATATATATATATATATATATATATATATATATTATGTACATATATCTTGAATTTAGATGAGCGTTTCTCAAATATACCTTCTTACTAGGTATGTCGGATCTTTAAAAAAGTGAGTTAATGCCAGAAGACGAAAAATCAACGAAAAATACAATCGTGTGGCTGAAAAACCGGTTTGAAAAATCCTTCCAAATGTATTGATTTTCCAAGCAGTTTTCAGCCCACAATAGTAATGAACATGGTGTACAAGTTTAATTAAGCTAAGCTTAAGCATTTTTGTAAGTTTAGAGGTGTGCAAAATAGCATTTTCGAAGCGTCAGTACGTTCGACCAGCCACAGGGACCAAAGGAAAAAAAATGAATACATGCTTTTCTGTACGCGTCACCTGCGCCGCAATCGCATACCGGATTGTTGTTGTTTACTTCCGCGACAAGTGCGTGAACATAAACGACAACATATACCAAGCAAAGGTGACGGTATAGTTATATCACGACTCCTCCATTATCCAGTTTCAAGTAAGAAGCACAGCGATACAAAGGCGTTCTTTTTCTGAAGATTGACATGATTGTCTCTAGACCATATCGTGTACACCCGAACATTTTTGCTAAAATGAAACATGTCAGACATGCAAGTTTGAAAAGGTTTCGATCACCAGCCTAAGTATCATAATTTTACTGCAGTTCCAACACCGCTTCCACTTCCATTTTAGGTCCCAATTCCATCGTTATTGTTTTACCTTGACCGTGTATGAGGGTTGTGCCTCTCCCACACCCGACATGGTCCCACACTCTCGCATCGGGGTCTGGCAGAACACATGTGGTGTGTCGGATGACCTTCCCCAAGTGAGTCATCGTTCCCATAATAGCTTCCGGACAGCTGGTACAAATTGCCATCGATTTATGCCCAGGGGTATGTACCTATGTCATGTGCGGTCACTAAGATCGTAGAGTGTGCTGGTTCAAAGGTTCGAAATCCATAGTGAACAATTGTTCCTTGCCGACAGGAGTCCGGTGGTAGGGCGCTAACTGAACTGCCAATGTTGTGTGTCAGACTTAGTCAGAGTAGTAATCCTGGCTGACTGTTGTGGGAAGCCTAAAGATGAAGCGGCGCAGTACTCCCTGCCAACAATTGCGTAAAGACGCACAGTCTACGTTCATAGTCACCGCACATGATAAGGTTATCCCCAAACATAACTGGCGGGGCAGGACTGGGGTAGCCAATTTGCCATATGTTTCACCTCTGCCTTGACTCAACCGTTATGATGGTTTTTAGTTTTTCACCTCAGTCGTTTATGCATTTTTAGGTGGTAGCATTTTTGGTTCAAAATTGTCGCCCTCCGATTTACGATTGGAGGTCTTTATTTATTAGCACTATCCGTTCCGTTCTCATGGCTAATGCTAACAGCAGGGGTACCACTTTGTAGATGTTAATGACATCGACTGGCTCTCTCAACATTGATTTGCCCCCCCCCATCATCGATCCAAACGCCCCCCTCAGGCTTCAGCTTAACAATTGCGCCAATGGGCGTATGCTAGATACAAATGGTTTTCGGCGCAGCTTTGACCATCAACAAGGTGATTCCTCCCCCTCCATCCAACTTTATAAAGTGGCACTCATAGCTAATGGTATTGCTTTTGCATAGTTGAGGGACTGATGCAAAAGGGTATGTAGGAATGGAATGATATCTAACATTTGCAATGTGAACAGGTCGGATTTTATTCCACATCTCAGTTTGAACTGCGGGCCTCCATAACTGCGTCACGTCGAACTGTTGTGCAGTTGAGTAGGGCTCCACGACGTCGATGAGGAAGAGAATGGGTTTGTGTTGACCTGCTTCACGGTTGGGGAATAGTGAATGATGTAAAAAGAAGATGGATGGTTTAATCGCGAGCAATTGTACCACACAGATGGTTTGATGTGAAAACTACATAGCATGAAGAGATCCAGTTGAAGAGCACCTCACCACCAGGCTACACGGGCAGAGAGGAGAGACAACATGGCGCAGAGCGACCATTGTTGGCGGATTCGTGCGGAGCCACATGGGCTGTCGGCGGACCACATGGGCTGTCGAAGGATCACATGGGCTGTCGAAGGATCACATGAGCTGTCGGTGGATCATATGGGCTGTCGGCAGATCACATGGGCTGTCGGAGGACGACATGGGCTGACGACAGACCACATGGGCTGTCGGCGGACCACATGTACTGCCATCGGACCACATGGGCTGTCTGCGGGCCACATGGGCTGCCGGCGGACTACATGGGTTGTCTGCGGGCCACATGGGCTGTTGGCGGACTACGAGGTCTGTCGGAGGATCACATGGGCTGTCGACGGATTACATGGACTGTCGGCGGACCACATGAGCTGTCGGCGGAATGGTTGATTGCAAAATGATTGCAAAATGGCTTCACTTCAACTAACAGACAAACAAAAACGAACAAGCGGTACGGCCACGCCACCTCTGAGAGGCATAGAAGTATCCATCTCAATGTAGCATCAAACGCATTGGCACCTTTTAACTGAAATAGAAAGGAAGCAAAGTCGGTCATAATTCACGTTCAGGTAATAATTTCAACGGAAAATTAATTAGCAACTATCACAACTTGCTCATGCTGTTTCCAAGGAACTGTCCGTTGAAACATCAATATTTAACGTAAGAAGAAGAAGAGAGACGTCAGTCTTAAGAAGACGTCGACAGTTATCTGTTTCTCAGCACAAGCCATAGAGAGAGAGAGAGAGAGCGAGAGAGAGAGAGAGAGAGCGAGAGAGAGAGAGAGAGAGAGAGAGAGAGAGAGAGAGAGAGAATGATAAAAAGTTTTGAGCGAGATAGAAAGCGATAGAGAGATATAGAAATAGGGAGATGGACAGATGGAAAGAGAGGATGCTTCACATGACGAATGCGTCTATTCTACGTCAGGGGCCAGGCCGTGCGAGGTCAGGCTGGTCCTGGCACATTCTGGCGAGCCATGCACATATGGTGCACGATTAGTGAACTGCCATGTGCATTGAGACGGTGCATAGCGGCCATCCGTCCAACCTGAGGCCTCCTGCTGGGCGAAAATCTGGCCCCCGAGCCCAACGGCCGTGTTGGACAGGAAGCAGCAGGTGATCTTCTGTCCGACGGACATGGTATCGGCGCGGGGCCGGATCATCAGGAACGGAAAATACGTGCCGAACCACAGCAGACCGGCCAGACTGGCGGCCGAGTTGGCTGCGGCAAACACAGTATCAGACAACCCACTTCTCCTTTATGCTGCAGACTCATTCCCGAAGCATAGTCGGAGAAGCAGACACAGCAGCAGACAACCCGCTTCTCCCCTTCGGTACAGACTCACTCCCCAAAACATGGTCGGAGAAACAGACACCTGGCACCGTTCCTTGGGAAACTGAGACACTCGACTTTTCCTCCTGAGACACATACCGGCAACAGATTCGTCTGTTTTTTTCGTTGTCAACAGTCGTCAACAGTTCCGTCCCCCGTGGCAAAGACGGGCAACGGACACCCGTCCCGTCCCTGAAACACAGACGGGCAACAGACACCCGTCCCGTCCCTGAAACACAGACGGGCAACGGACACCCGTCCCGTCCCTGAAACACAGAAGGGCAACAGACACCCGTCCCGTCCCTGAAACACAGAAGGCCAACAGACACCCGTCCCGTCCCTGAAACACAGAAGGGCAACAGACACCCGTGCCGTCCCTGAAACACAGAAGGGCAACAGACACCCGTCCCGTCCCTGAAACACAGACGGGCAACAGACACCCGTCCCGTCCCTGAAACACAGACGGGCAACAGACACCCGTCCCGTCCCTGAAACACAGAAGGGCAACAGACACCCGTCCCGTCCCTGAAACACAGAAGGGCAACAGACACCCGTCCCGTCCCTGAAACACAGACGGGCAACGGACACCCGTCCCGTCCCTGAAACACAGACTGGCAACGGACACCCGTCCCGTCCCTGAAACACAGACGGGCAACAGACACCCGTCCCGTCCCCTGAAACACAGACGGGCAACGGACACCCGTCCCGTCCCTGAAACACAGACGGGCAACAGACACCCGTCCCGTCCCTGAAACACAGAAGGGCAACAGACACCCGTCCCGTCCCTGAAACACAGACTGGCAACAGACACCCGTCCCGTCCCTGAAACACAGAAGGGCAACAGACACACGTCCCGTCCCTGAAACACAGACGGGCAACGGACACCCGTCCCGTCCCTGAAACACAGACGGGAAACAGACACCCGTCCAGTTCCCTGGGGCACAGGCAGGCAGCAGACATTGTTCCGTCCTTTGGGGAACAGACGGGCAACAGGCGCTCGGTCTTGTCTCCTGTGCCTACAGACAGACACTTCCGTAGTGCACCATCGTGGTCCTGATCTGGGGAGACGAGTGAGGTAAATTGTCTCCAAACGGCCATCACCCGACGACAGACACACACAATTTCGCCCCGGAGAAATAGATGCCAGCTGTGCGTGTTTCGACAGGCGATGCCGAGAGGCCGGCGGCCTGCTTGGTCAGGTGTCGGCCGGTGTTTGGTCAGCCGAGTCGTGGCTGCACACTGCGCCGTCCCGTCGGTGTCGACAGCCGTCGGCAGCGTCGACGAGGCACAACATTGCTTCGTGGAGGTGATCGTGAACACTTGGACAAACACCACCAAGCCGGCGCAACACGTGTCGACGTCGTTCACATGCTGCCCACGCTGCCGCGCCGGCAGCACAGCTTCAGATGCAGAACGGTGCCTCAACACCACCACGGCGACATGCGGCCAAATCTATGCAAATAGTACAGTCATAGTATATACTAGGATAGTACAGTCATAGCACCTACACTAGGATATCTAGGAGGACGGCACGATGGCCATGACCTCCCCCCCCCCCCCCTCCCAAGTGCCCTGAAGGAACACCAAGTTAAAGCTCGCCCCTCCGAAACTTGAAATGTAGAGTAAGCTCAAAATATCTGGCATATATTAGGGTATAATTTAGGAACTTGTCACTGCCACTTACCTGTAAGATACCACTTCGCATCGTCATTTCGCTAATGCGCAGTTCTCATTACTGGGTTAACTTTGTATTCGCCACAAGGTGGGGAGGTTCGTCAATGTGCTTTTTACTTTTCTGCTTGAACGTTTTCCTTTTTGCTGCAACTTCCAGCTTCATCCGTAACAGCCAAAAGTTGGAACTTTAGGGAAAGTGTCCCAAAAGGAATAGTAATACTTGCATCTGGATATAATTGCTACAAATTAGTGGCTAATTTGCTACCAGCTGTTATGTTGTTATGTTGCTATGTTGCTAAACTGTTATGTTGATCGTGTTTGGGGCAGTAGCGGAGCCAAGGAACCGTCTGACGACCGGTACAGAGCCCACTGGGCACCAGTGAGGTTCTGAAATATACGTATGTCAAGGAGAGAGCATAATTTCACGAATGCCTCACAATCCCCGAAAACAAAGGTGTGGGAACATTCAACGTAATTAGCATCGTTGCATCTGGATCCAAAGACGAAATTTCCCCAGCCAGCTATGAATCCAGAAATTCAGTTTGGTAGCGGTCAACTCGACCGGTCACTCCTACCCCCCCCAAAGAGAGTGTACTGGCTGCGCCGCTGCCTGGGGATTGAGGCTACATCCGTACGGCACGAAATCGTGTTCTGGGGATTGAGGCTTTATCTGTACGGCATCAGATCGCGCTCTTGCTTCCACCAGGCACCACCCTCTCGCGCTTATGCCAAAGGTTCTAATGATGCTCCATGCACATTTTCACGGCAAACGAAGCTTGTCAATAAAAGGTTACTCGCATCCAACATTTGATGTGAATAAGGCTACAAAGAAAGCCACAGCAATCATAATCGTCCGTATTATGTGCAGGTCGTCTTTCCGCTATCACTTGAAAGAAGGCGTAATAATTCCTATTAACGGCACGTGCTAGAGCTTGGTAACTGCACGCCCCAGAGCGTGGTAACTGCACGCCCCAGACCGTGGTAACGGCACGCCCCAGAGCGTGGTAACGGCACGCCCCAGACCGTGGTAACGGCACGCCCCAGAGCGTGGTAACGGCACGCCCCAGAGCGTGGTAACGGCACGCCCCAGAGCGTGGTAACGGCACGCCCCAGAGCGTGGTAACGGCACGCCTCAGTCTTGCGGTGACATATTGCGCAACCTTCGCCGGCCAAGATAGCGCGCGTATTGTGAGCCACTCTTCAGCACACTCCATTGCAAATAGCGCATCCGCACATCACACTGTACCTCCACCAAAGCATCAGCACAACACACCGTGCCTCCACCAAACACAGCGTGTCGGGACGCCGTAGCGTACACTATACCGCGTCTCCACCAAACATAGCGTGTGGGAACACATCCGCACATCACACCGTACCTCCACCAAACATGGTGCGTCGGAACGGCTAGCCTACCCATTCCCCAAAACTTACCCACAGACCATAGCGTACCCGTGCCCCAAAACTTACCCACAAACCATGGCGTACACGTGCCGCAAAACCTACCCAGACACCATGGCGTACCCGTGCCGCAAAACCTACCCAGACACCATGGCGTGCCTCTTCACACCAGAGCGTGTGTCGGCACCACACGGGCGCCCACACGCCATCACGTACCCGCAAACAGAGACGTACAGAACGGACGATGAAGCGGCAAAACACAGCACTGCACCAGCCAACCGACAGCCAGTGCTGTTGTCCACATCGATAATCCTCCACCTAGAGGTGGAGTGAGCGCTCGTATCCACAGCCGCACGTAGTCAATCGGCTCAAAATTGTATCCATCCGGCGCACGTGGATGCAACGTTGTGATTGGCCAGGTTCGGATTGGGAGTGAAAACAACGTTGTGACCGCTCAGGCTTGGACTGAAAATGAAAACAACGTTGTAATTGATCAGGCTCGGACTGGTAGTTAAAGCAATGCTGTGATTGCCCAGGTTCGGACTGAGAATGAAAATAACGTTGTGACTGCCCAGGCTCGGACTGGGAATGAAAACAACGTTGCGATTGTCAAGGCTCGGACTGAAAGTCAAAACAATGCATGCGAATTAGTCAACTGCATTCCAACGACACTGATTTTATCACTTCACTAATCATTGCATCTGTGATCATAAAAGGTGTCTTTCGATCCAGCAAGTGCTCGTTCTTCCTCCACTTACTTTGTATACGGGAATATGTACGTCCTACCCACGCACGTATATGTGCGATTTATGTTTCAATGAACGTATCGGCACGTGTACATTACGAAACATTTCCCACAATGGTGCATCAAATCAGCAATTTCATTATAAACGACGCTGGAATTATCACTGCGTCGATTATTGTAAACTTGATTATGACATTTATGAACGTATTCAACTGGTATCCACTTACTTTGCACGTGCTAATTGACATTATTCACGCCGATGCTTACATGATGTACTAGTTATTACATATTGTGATGCAACGTTAGCGTACTGTTGGGTGTTGACCAATGGCTTGACATCTACTCATGAATTTTCCATGGAGATATATGGATACTGGATGCACGTGACCAGGAAGCACCTCTCCCCCACCGGACAGAAAAGCGACGTCTCCACACGTCAGCAGACTGCCGCAGCCATGAAGCACCTCTCCCCCACCGGACAGACAAGCGACGTCTGCACACATCAGCAGGCTGTCGTCTGACGGCTCGCAGACTGCCAGCTGCCACAGACTGCAACAGACTGCCAGCTGCCACAGACTGCCACAGACTTCCAGCTGCCACAGACTGCCACAGACTGCCAGCTGCCATAGACTGCCACAGACTGCCAGCTGCCACAGACTGCCACAGACTGCCACAGACTTCCACAGACTGCCAGCTGCCACAGACTGCCAGCTGCCACAGACTGCCACAGACTGCCACAGACTGCCACAGACTGCCACAGACTGCCACAGACTGCCAGCTGCCACAGACTGCCACAGACTGCCAGCTGCCACAGCACGATTACCTGTGCCCTCCCACATGGCTATCAGCATGCCGCCGAAGCCCATGGCGGTGTTGCTCATGAGGCACGCTGTCAGCTTTGAGTTGAGCCCCAACGTCTGGTATTTCAGGTACAGGAAGTCGTATGGTATGAACAGCACGAAGAACAGCACGCCGGCCGCTGTAGCGCCGCTGTTGGCTGCCGGAACCAGCCAGAGTCACGGTGAGTGCGCCAGAGTCACGGTGAGCGCGCCAGAGTCACGGTGAGCGCGCCAGAGTCACGGTGAGCGCGCCAGAGTCACGGTGAGCGCGCCAGAGTCACGGTGAGCGCGCCAGAGTCACGGTGAGCGCACCAGAGTCACGGTGAGCGTGCCAGAGTCACGGTGAGCGCGCCAGAGTCACGGTGAGCGCGCCAGAGTCACGGTGAGCGCGCCAGAGTCACGGTGAGCGCGCCAGAGTCACGGTGAGCGCGCCAGAGTCACGGTGAGCGCGCCAGAGTCACGGTGAGTGCGCCAGAGTCACGGTGAGCGCGCCAGAGTCACGGTGAGCGCGCCAGAGTCACGGTGAGCGCGCCAGAGCCACGGTGAGCGCGCCAGAACTATGGTGAGAGCGCCAGACCCACGGTGAGCGCGCCAGAGTCACGGTGAGCGCGCCAGTCACGGTGAGCGCGCCAGAGCTACGGTGAGCGCGCCAGAGCCACGGTGAGCGTCCAGGTCGGGTCAGTCAACACAGCCGACCGGCATTCACCGGAGGAAGGAAACGATCAGTTGAAACCCGCGAACCAGGTAATTACTGCTGCGTTATTTCACGGTACACTTCGCTGTAGAGATGCTGGAGCATCGCTATTTCCAGTGAACCAGGTAATTACTGCTGCGTTATTTCACGGTACACTTCGCTGTAGAGATGCTGGAGGGTCACTATTTCCTCACTGTGAAAGGTGCCGGAAAGCGTACGAAATTGTGAGCGGTTATCACGATTTTATGCTGAGACCAATCGGTTGGGAGAGGAGCTAAGCTCTGCTAGACCACCAGATTAAACAGCGATTGCCACTTCTACTACCACTACTACTACCATCGATATATTGCCAACGTATTCGTCGTAAGCTATCCCGACTTTTAGTGACCTCCGTATGCATACTGTACATTCATTATTTGTAGGTCAGACTACCGAGCATGCGATTTTGTGCATCTACGACCTGTTATCAATGAAGGTGATGGCAAGAAATGCCGGTCTGGTAATGTGTCCTGACCATCATAGTGTGTTGCGGTACAGTCTACGTGTTCACGTCACTATGCATCAAGTGTGAACCATCAATAGGCTACAACTTAGGTTGCAAATTAGGCTTGAAGTTGGTGCACGGCAATGAGGGTGAATAGCACGGTGGTGAAATTGTGCACGCCTTTTGCACATCTTGCGGGAAATTTCGTGTCGACCGGCTTTCTATCCAATGTGAACTTATGCCCTATGCTCAAAATTACTGCAAAGTATGCATAAGGCCAATTCATATTATTAATTTTAAAAATCATGAATTATTTATTTCGCCAAATGTGGGTCTTTTTTCAGTTCTTCAGTTTGGCAATGAAACATTTTAATGTTATTGTAATTCAGATTTGCTGCGTAGTGTTTGAAATACTTTTGAGCACAAAGCTACGGTCCACATCGGACATGCAACAATGCTGGTCACAGGCATTGGCACTGCGAACCCTCATCACTTGTGTGTCGATTGTGTTTACAGCGACGTAGCTAAAACTACCGAGAGGGTGCAGAGTTATCCAGAGCAATACAAATGGGAAACGTACTAACTTTCGTATGGCAAGGTCGTGCAAATTAGTATACAGTGGGCGGTGCATTGCACCGGCCTTAGTTGGTATTGAAGCTACCACTGCTCAACGAGCCGTCTCCTGCCGACTTCAATTTACCATCGCCCGGGTCCTGGAATTGTCAAAACGGGAGGACATGTGTCCAGTGTATCGCGCCTCCTGGTCACACCTCTGGCCGTGGACCACTTGGCACCGTGCCGGTCGGATCGATCACGGGTTGCACATCATCCATTTTGATGGCTTACCCTTGCGGTGACGCTTGTGTGATGACATGGATCACAGTCGACAGCGCCATCCATTGACCGCACGTGGCTCGTATCGTATCGATCATGATGCTGGAATTATTTGGCTGCAGTGGCAGGCAAATGCCACAGCGATAATGCCACAGCGATAATGCCACAGCGACGCGGACGGCTACTGGCTGGTCTGCTGACCATCAAACACTGACACAAGGAAAGGCAGAATTGGGGCACCAACACTGCTCCAATAGAAGTGCGCTGAAGCCAGTCCAGCGGAAGTAGGTGAAGATGTAAAACTAGGTGAAGATGTACACGTGGACAAATTTTCGGCACTTGTCATCCTGGTGCGGGCCAGTGTGAGAAGTGGTAAGGAGGGAGAGAAGGAGGGAGCAGACGAGAGCCCCGCTCAGGGGTCGGTGCACTGATCGAAGAGCGGGACATTCGTCCTCTCTCTCTCTCTCTCTCTCTCTCTCTCTCTCTCTCTCTCTCTCTCTCTCTCTCTCTCTCTCTCTCTCTCTCTCTCTCTCTCTCTCTCTCTCTCTCTCTCTCTCTCTCTCTCTCTCTCTCTCTCTCTCTCTCTCTCTCTCTCTCTCTCTCTCTCTCTCTCTCTCTCTCTCTATATATATTTATTCTATATATTTTTTTTTTTTATATATATATTACTCTCTCTCTTCTCTTTTCTCTCTCTCTCTTTTTCTCTCTTTTTTTTTTTTCTTCTCTTCCTTTTTTTGTGTAGCTATCTCTTTTTCTATCTCTGTAACTCTATCGCATTATCGATTTCTCGTTCTCTTTCCCCATGTGTCTCTCCTCTTGCTCCTTTGTCTCCTGTTTGTTTCTCTACACCTTTTCTTTGTTCTGGGTCACTAAGCATCTCCCCCGTTTTGTGCTTCATTTTGTGTCGTGAATTTAAGACTAAGTCACGTGTTAAGCGATTTTTCTTCTTGGCTGTGCATTTGTGGCGTTTTAGTTCTTTGGACGTGTTCTACGGTATCTACTGAAGACGCTTCGGAAGCAAAATATATTTAGATTAATTTCGAGTACGTTATATTAACATGAGCATCAGGCTGGTAATTCAACTTGTACTTATAATGTTGCTTATCCAGTGCATATCACTCATCAAGTCACATATCCCATCAAAGTCGAATACCCGGAAATATCTGATGAATAGTTAAAGATAACAATCTTCCAAACATATGGCACTGTGGACCACTTAAGGAGTGTGGACATTTTTCGAACAATTACCAAAACATTACAAGAAACATAAGATCAGCACTTTCCAATCGAATTTTGGAGCCCCGATCGCATCCGAACTGAACTCGGCGTGCACGATTGTCCTGGCTTAGCCGTTCTTACTTCGTAATAGTCAGTATTGTAGCCAGTAGGGCGTCCTGAATACAGGTATATCGGGGATATTTCAGGTCATAACTCGGTGATCTCACCTGATACTGACTATAGGACCGGAATACAGGTACAGGGGTCAAAAATATGCAGAACCTTCTCCAAAGTAACAACATCAGTATCCGATATTTCTCCATTTCAAATATGTTGCCCAAAAGGCCAATAAGCAACCCAAACTCTTTTGCATCGGTTCACACGACCGAATTCCAGGACCAAAAGTTGTCCATTTCAACAATTTACCACACAAAAACGATGCCTTAATTTATCGAACGGATCGCCATAAGCGTGTTAAAAAGAGCCATAGTAAGAAAATAGGCGCTGCCAAGCCAGTACCTCCAGATCTCGAGTTTTTTTCGGAAATTCGCATAACTGTGAGCCTTGCATTCATTTCATGAAATTGTACGAAGGTCGATTCTTAAATAGTGGAGAAGAGTCGCCCTATAAGAAAAAATCGCTCATGTCTTCTTCTTTTTTTTGCAAAAGTTAAAAAAAAACAATTGTTTTACTTATGATTTATTTTTTCAACAACCAGCAAAAAACATTCTAACATCGATTATCTTTAGTTTCTGAGTTTCCCTTTTGGAGAACACTTCTCCACGGTGGATAACTCACTTTGTGCATGCGAGTAGTGATGGGACTGGTTGAGCTGCCACTTTTGCTAACACGTAATCCGAATGGAACTGATGCGTTATAAAAAGCTTTATGACGGACAAATAAGGACTGAGGCGTTGCCAGTTCTACTTTGAAGTTGTCTCATATCAGCTATGCTCTCGCGCATTGAATTCTCCATTTGTGTGGGCGTCCTCCATATCTTCTCCAAAGTGGACTTTGTGACTTTGTGGGTTTTTTTACCCCTGTACAGGTACCTTCGGGACGTCTCAGGTCATAACTCGATGATCTCACCTGATATAAACTAAGAGGATCGGAAGATAGGTACTTCGGGATGTTTCATGTTGTAGCTCAGTGATCTGACCTGATGTTGGCTTGAAGCCTGGCACGCGCTTAGAGGACATAATTTGACACCACGCGCGTTCTGAGTTGAATAAAATATTGATTTGTTCGAAGTTGTGTGGAGAGAAACATTTCCCTAGTCTAAGCCGTTATTTGACCCGGGGACATCACCTGATGTCACATGATTCATATGTTGTTTTTCTTTTAGCATATGTCTATGCTATCTATGCTATGTAGTTCAATTTTTTAAAGCTGTATTTTGTATGGCTTGTTCCTTCAAAAATGTTGCAATTCACATAAAAAATCCCATTGAGACGAGGTCATGACCTGACGTTCGGCCATCCTAACTCCGCTATATTGGGAGCCCAGATCTCATTTAGTTGCACAATGTGTGCTCATCCATTTTCGGAAGGAATACCAAGTTTCAGAGCGATAACATGAGTAATTAAATAGTTACCAAAGGCAATTATCAGGAGGGGTCAATTCAACATGAATTCCCATTACCTTGCGAGGGTTAACATTGGACATTAGCCGGCACATGAAGCAACTCAAAATTGGTTGTGGAAATCTGAATTCGCATGCAAATTTTCAGTCATGCAACTATCCTCGAGATCTTCTGGTCGCCTTCGAATGATGACTCATGAAGCTTACTGACTACACCAGGCTTTTCGGAAGGCACAATGAAAAACATTGAGGAGGAAACTAACCACCTGCCAAAAAAAATGAGCGTGGTGTACCCGCATGGTAGTACACTCTATAGACAATTCGGAACTCGCATTACATTGCGAAACATTGCTGCTCCTGCAGACCCAACGCCATCGATTCCCATAATCTTCCAACATCCATCAAGTTCTTACCAGCTGATGAGAAGGAGCATAGACATCAAGCAGATGGATATCAGGAGATGAATGAACGACTTGACACACCAGGCCCCATACAACGCCTGCCAAATCTCAACCAGTCCTTAAGCAGCACCTGACACACTCCATGTGACTGCCACAGCACCTGATACACTCCATGTGGCTGCCACAGCACCTGCCACACTCCATGTGACTGCCACAGCACCTGACACACTCCATGTGACTGTCACAGCACCTGACACACACCGTGTGACTGTCACAGCACCTGACACACTCCATGTGCTGCCACAGCACCTGACACACTCCATGTGACTGCCACAGCACCTGACGCACTCCATGTGACTTACACAGCACCTGCCACACTCCATGTGACTGTCACAGCACCTGACACACACCGTGTGACTGTCACAGCACCTGACACACTCCATGTGGCTGCCACAGCACCTGACACACTACATGTGACTGTCACAGCACCTAACACACGCCGTGTGACTGCCACAGCACCTGCCACACTCCATGTGACTGTCACAGCACCTGACACACGCCGTGTGACTGTCACAGCACCTGACACACTCCATGTGCTGCCACAGCACCTGACACACTCCATGTGACTGCCACAGCACCTGACGCACTCCATGTGACTTGCACAGCACCTGACACACTCCATGTGGCTGCCACAGCACCTGACACACTACATGTGACTGTCACAGCACCTGACACACGCCGTGTGACTGCCACAGCACCTGCCACACTCCATGTGACTGCCACAGTACTTGACACACTCCATGTGACTGCTACAGCATCTACCACAGGCCGTGTCACTGACACAGCACCTGATACACGCCATGCGACTGCCACAGCACCTGACACGCTCCATGTGACTGCCGAAGCACCTGCCACACGTCATGTGACTGCCACGGTACATGTCGCACGCCATGTGACTGCCACAGCACCTGCCACACGCCATGTGACTGCCACAGCATCTGCCACACGCCATGTGACTGCCACATCACCTGTCACATGTTATGTGACTGCCACAACGCATGCAACACGCCATGTGACTGTCACAGCGCTTGCCACACGACATGTGACTGACACGGCACCTGCCACACGCCGTGTGACAGCCACAGCGCCTGCCACACAACATGTGACTGCCACAGCACATGACACACTCCATGTGACTGCCACAGCACGTAACACACGACATGTGACTGCCACAGCACCTGACACACGATATGTGACTGCCACAGCACCTGACACACTCCATGTGACTGCCACAGCACCTGACACACGCCATGTGACTGCCACAGTACTTGACACACTCCATGTGACTGCCACAGCATCTGCCACACGCCGTGTGACTGACACAGCACTTGACACACGCCATGTGACTGCCACAGCATCTGTCACACGCCATGTGACTGCTACAGCATCTACCACAAGCCGTGTGACTGACACAGCACCTGATACACGCCATGCGACTGCCACAGCACCTGACACGCTCCATGTGACTGCCGAAGCACCTGCCACACGTCATGTGACTGCCACGGCACCTGTCACACGCCATGTGACAGCCACAACACCTTCCACACGTCATGTGACTGTCACAGCACCTGCCACACGCCATGTGACTGCCACAGTACTTGACACACTCCATGTGACTGCCACAGCATCTGCCACACGCCGTGTGACTGACACAGCACTTGACACACGCCATGTGACTGCCACAGCATCTGCCACACGCCATGTGACTGCTACAGCATCTACCACACGCCGTGTGACTGACACAGCACCTGATGCACGCCATGCGACTGCCACAGCACCTGACACGCTCCATGTGACTGCCGAAGCACCTGCCACACGTCATGTGACTTCCACGGCACCTGTCACACGCCATGTGACTGCCACAATACCTTCCACACGTCATGTGACTGTCACAGCACCTGCCACACGCCATGTGACTGCCACAGCATCTTTCGCATGTCATGTGACTGCCACAGCATCTGTCACACGCCATGTGACTGCCATATCACCTGTCACATGTTATGTGACTGTCACAACGCATGCAACACGCCATGTAACTGTCACAGCGCTTGCCACACGACATGTGACTGCCACGGCACCTGCCACACGCCGTGTGACTGCCACAGCGCCTGACACACGACATGTGACTGCCACAGCACCTGCCACACTCCATGTTACTACCACAGAACCTGCCACACGCCATGTTACTGCCACAGAACCTGCCACACGTCATGTTACTGCCACAACTGACACACTACCTGTACCCATAGCACCTGCCACACTCCATGTTACTACCACAGAACCTGCCACACGCCATGTTACTACCACAGAACCTGCCACATGTCATATGACTGCCACAGCATCTTTCACATGTCATGTGACTGTCACAGCACCTGACACACGTCATGTGACTGTCACAGCACCTGACACACGTCATGTGACTGCCACAGCACCTGACACACGTCATGTTACTACCACAGAACCTGCCACACGGCATGTGACTGTCACAGCACCTGACACACGTCATGTGACTGCCACAGCGCCTGCCACACAACATGTGACTGCCACAGTACCTGACACACACCATGTGATTGCCGAAGCACCTGCCACACGTCATGTGACTGTCACAGCACCTGACACACGTCATGGGACTGCCACAGCGCCTGCCACACTCCATGTGACTGCCACAGCACCTGACACACTCCATGTGACTGCCACAGCACCTGCCACACGCCATGTGACTGCCGAAGCACCTGCCACACGTCATGTGACTGCCACAGCACCTGCCACAATCCATCTGACTGCCACAGCACCTGTCACACGCCATGTGACTGCCACAGCACCTGCCACAATCCATGTGACTGCCACAGCACCTGACACACGTCATGTGACTGCCACAGAACCTGCCACATGTCAATGTGACTGCCACAGCAGCCCTCGTTACCGAATCTGCGATGACTGTGGAGCGAAGGGATTACCTCTTAACCGAAGCAAATGCCAGCAGATACAAGGTTCCAAATGCAAGCAACGCATCTGAGTCCAAACTTGTGTGAGGAAATACACGTTAGTAGAAAAATACGTGGCTATGGATTTTACTGGTAGTGGCTTCACGTAGGGAATGCCACCCATTATCCATCACGCCTGCATACAAACAACAAAGTCATTCAGCAATGCAAATTTACCAGCCCCAAGCCTGGCTTACCTTTCGAAAAGAGAGTGGAGATCAGGAAACAGAAAGCAATGGAGGCGATTGAGAAGAGTAGCAGGTACACCAAGAACACGGTCGGGTCGGATCTGGACAGCACCGCCTCTCCACCCGGTGTATCATACCTGCAGCCAGGCGCCAGGTCAAGTAACAGGGACGGCATCGTCCCCTCAAACCCAGGGCATCGTACTTGTGGTCACATCAAAGGCCCAGAGGTAGTGGAAAGCACCAATCCTCCACCTATGCCAACGTATTCCTACGGATACTCTTATTGTAAGCTGTCTTAAATCCCCTCATCCATAATAAATCCCATTCACTTCCATTGATTCCCACAATCTTCCAACGCCCATCAAGTTCTTACCAGTTGATAAGAAGAAGCATGGTCATCAGGCAGATGGAAATGAGGAGCTGAATGAACGACTTGGCCCACCAGGCCATCCAATGGGTCCAGTTCGGCATTCCCATCATCTTCATAGACTCCTGCAAACGTCGGTAACCATCTTCCCATTACAACAAACAATGGGGCTTGAATGCCAACAGGGAGAAAATAGAGGCTTGTAGCCGGCCAGAAAATAGGGATAAAAGTACTAATGCTGTCCCATGACGAATAACCAAGCGGCATCGTCATATTATCGTTTTTGATGGTAGTTTTAAGCTGATATTAACAGTGCATATCAAATAAACTTGCGAACCTGAACAATAAACGCACATGAAAACACGCATTTCGCTACTATTCAAAAACATGAAGTTATTTGTAGATTTAAGCAGAAATAAAAGTTAGATGATGATTAAAAACTTGCAAAGTATGATACGACCTCTTCTTGTGGAATACCGATGCCAAGGATGGACTGAATATATCTAAATGCCATTAATTGTATATGGCTTCTTACTCGGATAACATTTCCTGTGACGAACAGCGGTTCATTTTTTTCGCATCATCATCTGCGCGATGTATTTTGATCCATCAAGGTCACGAGCAATCCTCCGGAAAACGAAAAGAAATACATACCTTGAGTCGTCTTTCCTTCTCAACGACAATATTTTTGACAATGTTGATGCATGGGTAGATGAAGCTGAGCATGACCACCAGAGGGAGCCAGCCTTGCAGCACCTGTCGTGACATCAGACTGGTTATGGAATCGCTGCTGAGAACAAAATGTCAACATTGCATACATTTCCAACAGATGCCTGATTCACATTCTCCTAGCCCGATCGGGTAGGCATCGCAATCGACCTCCCCCTGGGCCGATTGTGTGTAGTTTGAACACCGTTTTCATCCAGTAACCTACAGGAGCAAAAATATAATTATCGGAGGGATCCCAGCGAGTAAATTCCGAGCCATGCCAAATATATGTATTACCAAATTTATTATTTGTCTTCAGCATGATATATTTCCTAATTTTAAGGTGGTTTTGATGTTGTGAAATGAATTTTGACTAAATGTGATCTATTTCCGGATCGAATATAAACCCAGAATTTCCAGTGACTTTTGCACACCGTAAAAATAGACTGCGTCTGACGGTGTCGGAAGCAAAAACACAAATCGAGCTACTGAATTGATTGCATCAAATATAGGTCGGAACCAAATTGGGCATCGTGCGAGCTTCAATATCTACTCCTCAGATGAAATTCAATCCGAAAAAACCTAGGCCGAGAGGCGCAATCAAAGCGCATTTCCGATAATACACATGCGTAGAAGAATAAACATAGCAGCGCTATACATGTTCCACGGGCGCTACACATGCCCCACGGGCGCTACACATGCTGCACGGGCGCTACACATGCTGTGCAGACAACACACATGCTCCACAGACAATACACATGCTCCACAGACAGTACACATGCTACGCAGACAGTACACATGCTACACAGACGGCACACATGCTCCACATACAGTACACATGCTCCACATACAGTACACATGCTCCACATACAGTACGCATGCTCCACATGCAGTACGCATGCTCCACATACAGTACACATGTTAGTTATTGTGGTTTAGGGCGCATACTGCATAAGTCATATAGCGCCATATACAATACACATGATCCGCAGACAATACACATGCTCCACAGACAGTTCACGTGCTCCACAGAGAGTACACATGCTCCACAGACAGTACATATGCTCCACAAACAGTTCACATGCTCCACAGACAGTACACATGCTCCACAGACAGTACATATGTTTCACAGACAGTTCACATGCTCCACAGACAGTACACATGCTCCACAGACAGTACACATGCTCCACAGACAGTACATATGCTCCACGGACAGTACACATGCTCCACAGACAGTACACATGCTCCACAGACAGCAGACATGCTCCGCAGACAGCATACATGCTCCACAGACAGTTCACATGCTCCACAGACAGTACACATGCTCCACAGACAGTACATATGCTCCACAGAAAGTTCACATGTTCCACAGATAGTACACATGCTCCACAGACAGTACACATGCTCCACAAACAGTACACATGCTCCACAGACGGTACACATGCTCCACAGACAGTACACATGCTGCACAGACAGTACATATGCTCCACAGACAGTGCACATGCTCCACAGGCGCTACACATGGGCCAGATTAACGGGCAATGCGACATACCACGAGGAACTGGTCGTCGATGTAGCCGGGGTAGGGCATCCGCTGAGTGCGAGTCGGCAGCGAGACGTTTTGGCCCGTCACAGTCTCTATGATGGCTGCCGTGACTGCGTGTTGGACGGCCAGAAAGCCGTCGTAGAAGTATCCTGCCCAAGGGAAACCGTCACTTCCACATCCTCCCGCAACATCGCGTCCTGAAACTACTCCTCCGCAGGGAAACCGTCACTTCCAAATCCTTCCGCAGTAGCGCGTCGTGGAAATTATTTGCCGCAGGGAAACCGTTACTCCCACATCCTCCCGCAACAGCGCGTCTTGAGAGTACTTTGCCGCAGGAAGAACAACACTCCAACGCAGGAAAAAACCATGTTCGGTCGTCCTCACTAGCGACCAGGAAAAATACTACCTGAATTAAATTGCTACGAAGACCGCCGCTTCCAATGCATCGAAAAATATTTCGCTCTCATTCCTAAATTTTAAGCATACACATCAGGGATGTCATGATATAATTTTCACTTGCTGCTGCCGGCTACTCGGTGAAACCGTTCTGGTCGTCGGTGCAGAACGGTGCTACGCGCCGACCACGCCATGCTTCGCCCCGACCACGCCATGAGTGGATATTATTAGTTAAATTTGAGCATACAAATTCTATGTTAACTTAATTTATTTAGTATTGTTGTGTATAGTTTCGTCCGTAAGTTAAGTCTTTTTTCTAAATTTTGTATTTCTTTTTCTCCCCTTTTTTGTAGAAAGTTTTCTGCCTTCTTTCCTGTGTGTAGATATTATAAGTTATATTAGATAATACTAATTTTTTCTTAACATCATTTATTTAGTCTTGCGGCATAGTCTTTTTGGTGTTTAAGTTTAAGATAGAGTTGAAGACGAAACTAATGAGCTTTGATTACACTAGGTATATTTTCATATACTGGTGGAATTGTAGAGGTATCTAGGCTTTTTTGGATTATATTAGTATTTAGTTTCATTTAGTTGGAGTTTGTAGCTGATGGGAGTTGGGATAACTAAGATTATATTTGCTTAGTTTAGCTTGTGAAAGCAGAGATATATTTTGTTGTTTATTCAGTGTGAGTGTTACTATATTTTCTAGTATTGTGGTGTAGTGTTTTTGGTGTTTAAGTTTAATATAGAGTTTAAGACTAAACTAGTGAGCTTTAATTACACTAGGTATATCTTCATATACTGGTGTAATTATAGAGTTATCTAGGTTTTTTGTGTGTGATTATATTAGTATTTATTTTGGTTTAGTTGGAGTTTGTAGCTGGTAAAAGTCGGGTTAACTAAGATTATCTTTGCTTAGTTTAGTTTGTGTAAGCAGGGATATATTTTGTTGTTTATTCAGTGGGAGTGTTACTAGATCAGGAGTTAAAGTACAATAAACTAGATAGCTCTTCAATGCTTGGCTACATAAGCTGCTAGCTAGCTTTGCAACTGGGTTAGTAAAAGTGTACCTTAACTTTTACCCCATAAATTACCCCATAAACGGTTAATGATGCAGCTTCAGGTCCATGGTATTGCAGGTAGCATCCTAAAATGGATAGAGTTGTGGCTTTCAGATAGACAGCAGAGAGTGATGCTAAATGGTACAAAGTCATCATGGCAAAATGTTCTTAGTGGAGTCCCCCAGGGGTCGGTACTGGGGCCACTATTGTTCATTATATATGTGAATAAAGACATAAAGACATAAAAGATCAGTGCAACTATGAGCCACAAGGGCCCTTCGTGGTTGCACTCTGTACACTGAACCAGATGTCCATCAAATGTGTTGATTAACTCTCCCTGGAATACAGAAAAACAAGCCCCCTATTCTTATAATGATTGTCTATGCTGTTCTTAAAGATGTTCAGTGTGTTGCTACTGACAATGGTTCCTGGCAGCTGGTTCCAGTGTTCTACTACCCTGTTGGTGAAGAAGGACTGTCTTAACCTTGTCCTGCTGTGATTAACTATAATTTTGAATTAATGACCTCTAATTGCATCATTTCTGTTAAATTCAAACAGTTCCCTGAGATAACCCTGTTCCTGACCATGAACAAATTTAAAGACCTCGATGAGATCTCCTCTCAGCCTTCTATATATAAGTGAAAACATATTCAATTTCTTCAATCTTTCCTCATATGCCAGGTTGCCCATACCATTCACCATTTTTGTTGCCCTCTTTTGTACTCTCTCTAAAAGCCAACAATCTTTTTCATAACTAGGGGACCAAGCTTGGACACAATATTCCAGATGTGGCCTGACATATGCACAATAAAGCTTCCTGATGACTTCCTATATTGAGTGAGCTAGAAATAAAGTTAGGAGGTGTGTTAGGGCATCTAAAAGACTGGCTGAAATCAAATTAGCTTGGGAATGTACAGCAGGTAATGCTGAGAGATTCTTTAGTTTCTACAAAAATAAGGCTAAAAAGTGTAGTGTAGGACCACTGGAGATAGATGGGGAATTAGTCGTTGATGATTGTGATATTGTGGAATCCCTAAGCAAGCAATTCTCATCAGTCTTTACTAAAGAGAATTCTGGTAGAATCGTACAACTGAATCGTATGCCATGACACGTGATAGGTTGGAGTATCTTACAATAACTACAGAAGCTGTAGAAAAGCTGTTGCAGAATATAAAACCTAATAAAGCTTCTGGACCAGATGATATATATGCTAGGGCTTTAGTAGAGTGTGCTAAAGCTTTAGCAGTTCCCCTAGGTATAATTTTCAGGCGGTCTATGGAATATTCTGAAGTGCCTGAAGATTCGAGAAATGCAAATGTAGTACCAATTTTCAAAAATGAAGTATGAAGTATGCAGGGAACTACAGGCCAGTCAGTTTGACCTCAATAGTTTGCAAGGTACTAGAACATCTGGTTAAACAGAATGTTCAGATTCATCTTGATAGGCACAATCTTTTAAGGGATACTCAACATGGATTTCGATCTCGAAGGTCTTGTTTAACTAACCTTTTGGAGTTCATGGAGTATGATACTAAAGAAGTAGACAATCAAAGCAGGATAGATGTTGTGTACTTGGACTTTAGCAAAGCTTTTGATAAAATTCCACATGGGAGGCTAATTCATCAACTACAGCAACATGGGATTGTTGGAAAAGTTATAGGTTGGATTGAAGCATGGTTGAGGGGAAGGAAACAAAGGGTAATGTTAAATGGATGTAAATCTGATTGGAAGGATGTTCTGTGTGGAGTACCACAGGGCTCTGTTCTAGGGTCACTTCTCGATATCATATTTGTGAATAACATTGAGGTAGGGCTGAGGAATAGAGTGTTCAAATTTGCGGATGACATCAAGCTGGTAGGAGTGGCAAACAGTTATGATCAATCTATAAATATTCAACTAGACTTGGAGGACCTAAACAAGTGGGCTGATCAATGGCAGATGTCTTTCAACTATGACAAGTGTAAGGTTATGCCTCTGGGTTCTGGAGCTGAGACTTTCAGATATACAGTGGGAGGGAGGGAACTGGATATTATTGAAGAGGAAAGAGACTTAGGTGTGTTGGTTTCAAAAGACCTTAAAGCAGAAAAGCAATGTAGCTCAGCTAAGAACAGGGCACTCAGAATGCTGGGACTCATTAATAGAAGTGTGATGTATAAGAGCAAGGAAGTCATGAAAAAAAAACTGTACTGAGCATACGTGCGACCCCACTTGGAATATTCTGTACAAGCTTGGAGCCCCTACGTAGAAAAAGATATAGACAAGTTAGAGAGAGTGCAGCGCAAAGCAACTAGACTCATCAGTGGAATAGGTAACTTAGAAAATGGAGAAAGGCTTGTGGCATTATATATGTACTCACTCTCAAGTATAGGAGATTAAGGGGGGACATGATTGAAATGTACAAAATTGTTAAAGGACTAGATCAGGTCAATTTAAATGGTGCTCTTCAGTTTAGAGTATCACATAGGAAACATCAATTCAGGTTAGACAAGTTGAGGTGTAGGACAGTTAAGCGACAACAGGTCTTCAGTCAAAGGGTTGTTGATCAGTGGAATGGGCTGCCTGCTGATGTTGTGGGGAGTTCCTCATTGAATGTATTTAAAAGTAGGGTGGATAATGTTTTAGATGGCAAAATCTGGTTTTTGAGTTCTAATTTGTGATGGTTGGGGTGAGATTTATGTTAAGTAAGTGTGCACGGCACAGACCCCGTTAAACAGGCATGGATGCAGTTAGAAAATTATTGATAAGGCATTCAATCCACATGTGTTAAGAGAGATCAGGGGAATAGGGCTGGAAAGCTAGGGGAGATAGGCATTAATAGGTGTGTGGGATATTGGAGGACTGGTTTTTCAGGATGTGGGACGGTTGGGGAGGGTCTTTTTACCAGGCTTATATTATCTTCCATTTACAGACTTAACTGGATGGGCCCTTGGGTCTCTTATTAAGTCTAAACGCTTTATAACTTTATATAGGGTGTACCTAGCAGTGGATTCAGCCCCTTCCTTCGGGATGTGATACTGATGAGATTGTCTATGGTAGCACAAGGGGTATGATGGGAGGAGTTTGTAATCGTTGAGTGTGTTATGCAATAGCAAGTGAGTCTCTTATTAAGTCTAAACGCTTTGCAACTTTACATAGTGTGTACCTAGCAGTGGATTCAGCACCTTCCTTCGGGATGTGATACTGATGAGATTGTCTGTGGTAGCACAATGGGAGTGTGTTATGCAATAGCAAGTGAATTGGTGCTAGATAGGCTGCGATATATAGCTTGCTAGGAACTTGAGATAAGGGATTGATTGGGGTGAGAGTTTGTACATTTCTAGTACCTTTTCCAGATAGGCTTAACCCAGATGGGCCCCTGTGGCTCTTATTTAGCCTTAACACTTTATGACTTTATGACATGCTTCGTTCCTACCACGCCCTGCTTAGGCAATGGAAGGACGTGGTCGCCAAACGAGGGGGGGCGACGAGAGTAGGAGGGTGTTCAAAGTTTGTCACGTTGACACGACCGGCCACAATGGCCTGGTGCGACCTCGGGCCGACATTTCAACCGAGATGGTGAAAAACATAGCTGACAGATATGCTCCAAGTTTCAGCCAGTATTTTCTGTCGTCGGCTTTTCTCGGCTGTTCCGTTTCGGCTATTCTTGAGTGTAGCGATCGTAACCACGGCGCGGGTCTAGGTTGTGGCCTCAATTTTGGACATGGTATCTGGCTTTCTTGACATCTTGATGCGAAAACAGTATGTTCATTACACATAATAGAGTCCCAAGCACATGAAAAATGAAAAAAGGCGTTCCATGGAAATTTGTTAAGCTTTCCTACATTTCCTTTCGAACAAAAATTCATCGGGCGTTGTTCCGTTAAACAGCGATTGAGACTTACCTTCTAGAGATAAAAATGGAAATATACAGATACACATCATGCACAAAGTCAATAACCGCTGCCACCACCACCACCACCTACCTGGATCGCCGCCGACAAGCCTGCCCCTGCTACGCGGCCCCAGCATCTGGAACGGTGGAAACTGGAGACTGGTATACCAGAGAGACGGTGGCTTGAAGGCCTTCACCACTGACACGGGGTGAGGTCGGACCGTGAACTGCAAACAGGGCAGGCTCAAGTCGGCCACACTGTGTATGAACCTCAAGGGATATTAACTGCGCTTAAGGGGAAATTTTGCTACAAAGTCTCGCAGGTTCAGGAGCGAAATGGAACAAGAACACATGGAATAATAATAAGCATAAATTGACAGTGATAAGTAATTGCAGTTCTGACAATGGTTTAATGAAAAAGACATCTATTTTTTATAAGCCACGTTCCTGAAATCAGAAGAGCTAAACGTAGAACCACAGGCAATTAGCAATCAATTTACCTGCTCCTGTCCATGAGCGGCGGAACGTTAGAGCTTCGGTTGGAGGGAACGTTGGGAAGTTTTTGGGTTGATATTTTTCCACTCGACGACACAGGGCCAATGTTAAATTTCCAGATTTAAGGGAGCGTTGTGTCCCGGTGCGCCACCGCTCCGCCGCATATGTTCCTGTCTCCACTCGACTTATCTGTACGAGGCGAGGTCGAGGCAGGCATTGCTTCTACACACGATATTATTATCAAGTATGGCAAAGGTAAAAATGTCACATTTGGGTCAGTGACCTGACCTACCTCGATTTAGTGAAATTGTATATATTGTAGTCGATATGGATCTCATTTTAAAACAATTTACTGATAGATTGCGATTACATCAAACTTAGCTGCATGGAATAAAAACTTAGCTGCACGGTGGTCACATACGAGTCAGCGAACTTCATATAAGCTGAAGCTTGAGGTGTACATTATAGAAGGTAATAGATATGGGAGAGTTTGGGAGCACTTCGTTCGGAGCAAACAACAATGCCGGAAACGTGCCATGAAAGGTCACATAGGTCACATTCTGATACTTTTTTTGATTTCACGGTTTACGGTGCCTTGTAGGATTTGGTCACGTTCTGGTGTTCTCGTGTCGCTGAGGCCTGTTGTCCCGTGGGCCACGAGTTATCGTCCCCTGTCGTCACCATTTTATGACGTTTTTTGGAGGTGTTGGTGGAAGCAGCCACGGCCACGGACGTCCCTCAACAGAAATTGAACAGGAAAGTTGGTTAATTTTACGTGACCGACGATATTAGTAGGTTGTGCCCTGGCAGAGAGGACGCTAAAACCGTTCGAGATTCAGAAGCACGAAGTGTGCAGTATAAAAGCGCCTTCTTTTAGTTAATCTTTGCGAATTGTGCACTGCTTTTTAGGAAGGAAATCACAGCCCTGCCATCGTGTTTTAAACCTTCGCGAGTCTGAGACCTCACCATGGCGTGCTGGTCGACGGCGGGGCACTCATAACATTTGCGTGTGATTTGTTTATCTTTGCACGTTGGTTGATGTTGTGCTTGCGGCCAGCAAACATATTTCCACGCTTGATTATGCAGCATCGCAGCTGAAGCGTCACCACTTAATCGCCGGTCGCAATCGCACTACTCCGAGCAGCTGCGTGACTATCTCTGACGGTGAGGCGGCCATGGTGGGTGCTTTTTCCAAAATTTGTCATTCATCATCAAGGATGCGACTCAAAGTTTGCTTTGGGATGACTTCAATGCACTCTTCATCCATTAGCGCTATGTACCAGTGATTCACACATATGCTTGTGCGTGGTCTAACTCCCTAACACAAAACAAGGCTACAGTGGCAGCGTCCCAGCCTGTGTCGATTTCTTATATGTAGAGATGCATTCAGAACCGGAGACAGTCCACATGTTCGAGGATAGTTGCGGTGGGAAATACGACAACAATAGTTTTGTAAACATGTGTAGCTACGATAAAGATTGGAGCATCAGATGTAAGTGGACTTCATTTTTGCAACCGCGCACAGCACACATGCGTGTGATGGCATTGGTGTGTTGGCTAAGCGTGCGGTATGTTGCGTCAGCCCCCAACTGGCGGCCATCCAGAAATAACACTAAAGACGCCAATTACCGGTCAGTGTACGAGTCGGTGTACATAGCCTTCGAGTAGGCTGTGAACAACAGAGAGAGGTTTGGTCGCGAAGGAGGCTTGAGAAGACCCTTTCGATTTCGATCAGAAGGAGATCAAGCACAGAAGCTGCCCGCCGCTCCATTTCCACTCCCACCCACCCCAGCTGTCTCGTAGGTGTCCTTCTCAAGGCATCTACGGGAAGCTCCGCCCCCCCGGGTGACGTCAGCCACCGGAACCACTAGTTGGTTGTTAGCCGGACTAGCCGGCCGACGCCACTAGTCGGTTGCTCGTCGGATTAGCCAGCGCAGATCCCCTCCCACTCCCCTTCGGCCCAGCGGCGCTTTCGAACGCCGTCGAGAAACCAACTTGTATCGGCGGTCAGCTTTGATTGTTTTTGTCCCATCCCACCCAATAGGCTAGAGCCGAACAGAGGTACCTTTCTGGTTTAAAAGATCGAGCTAGCGGTCTTCGGACCGTGACTGCGCCCGCCTCTGCTCGGCTACCCCCATCCCTCCAAAACTCTGTGTCTCTCTCCCCCTTTTCACATCACTTCTTTTCACACCTCTCCTTGTAACACCCCCTCTGGGTGCCTATCTTGTTCTCACCCCTTAAGGGCGCCCTTTCCCACACGCACACTCCTCCCACTCCCCTCTGGGGTAAGCACCCCCACCCCCCCCCCGGTATGCCCGGGAACCCCCCGCCCCACTCGGAGGACGGAAGACGTCGGCCCCAGCCTGGAGCCCGCCTGCCCCCTCCCCGCGACCCTCTGGAGGGGAGTCCTTCATCTTGTTAACCAGGAAGGAGAGCTCGTGGTTCCGCACCTCCACGTTTGGAATCGCGCGAGAGTTGGACAGATGAACAGGCGGAGTGTCGTCCGCCGAGGTCCTCCGCTCCGGGGCCCTGTTAGTCCGAGTCAGGAAGGCCGCCCAGGCCCGGGCACTGTTGAACCTGGAGAAGTTCCGAGACTTCGCTCTCACGGTGGAGCTGGCTGACCGGCTGAACCTGGTCTTCATGACGGCATATGCCTCCGAGCTAGTGGAGCTATCCGAGGAGGAGCTCCTGGCCGAGCTGCAGGTGTAAGGGGTGTGTGACGTCACCCGCCTCGGCCGCCGTCCCCGCCCCGGCCCAGTGCTGAAACTGGGCTTACAGACCCAGGCCCCGCCCACCCACATCATGGCGGGCTACCTACACATCGCCCTCCGCCCCTGGACCCCGCCCCGGCCCGCTGTGCCTTTTGTCAGAGGTACGGCCACCTGGGCAAGGCATGCCGCTCCAGGTAGCCAGTCTATGGGCGCTGTGCCGAGGGGCACACCATAGACATGTGCTCATACGAGGTCCCGAGGTGCGCGGCCTGCCAGGGTCCTCACCCGGCCTCGTCCCCCCCGCTGCCCGTCATGGCTCGACGCAAAGGAGCGACAACAACGTCGACTCACCGCTCGAGCCTACTCGTCACCTGCACCACTGATGGTGTGGGTGACCCCAGCCCACCGACCCCAGCCCGTCCTCTCCTCCCCCGCCTCCGGCCTCTCGCCCTGCCCCCTTAGCGGGCCCCTCCGTCCCCCGACCCCCGCTCCGTCTCCAGGACGTACCCCGGCCGGCCATGTGCCCTGCCCCCTTAGCGGGCCCCTCCGTCCCCCGACCCCTGCTCCGTCTCCAGGACGTACCCCGGCCGGCCATGTGCCCTGCCCCTTAGCGGGCCCCTCCGTCCCCCGACCCCTGCTCCGTCTCCAGGACGTACCCCGGCCGGCCATGTGCCCTGCCCCCTTAGCGGGCCCCTCCGTCCCCCGACCCCTGCTCCGTCTCCAGGACGTACCCCGGCCGGCCATGTGCCCTGCCCCCTTAGCGGGCCCCTCCGTCCCCCGACCCCTGCTCCGTCTCCAGGACGTACCCCGGCCGGCCATGTGCCCTGCCCCCTTAGCGGGCCCCTCCGTCCCCCGACCCCCGCTCCGTCTCCAGGACGTACCCCGGCCGGCCATGTGCCCTGCCCCCTTAGCGGGCCCCTCCGTCCCCCGACCCCCGCTCCGTCTCCAGGACGTACCCCGGCCGGCCATGTGCCCTGCCCCCTTAGCGGGCCCCTCCGTCCCCCGACCCCCGCTCCGTCTCCAGGACGTACCCCGGCCGGCCATGTGCCCTGCCCCCTTAGCGGGCCCCTCCGTCCCCCGACCCCCGCTCCGTCTCCAGGACGTACCCCGGCCGGCCATGTGCCCTGCCCCCTTAGCGGGCCCCTCCGTCCCCCGACCCCTGCTCCGTCTCCAGGACGTACCCCGGCCGGCCATGTGCCCTGCCCCCTTAGCGGGCCCCTCCGTCCCCCGACCCCCGCTCCGTCTCCAGGACGTACCCCGGCCGGCCATGTGCCCTGCCCCCGTCGCGAGCCCCTCTGACACCGGGACAGGCCGCTCCGACAACAGGCCCACCGACAACAGGCCGCTCCGCCGCCGACCACGCGCCCAGTCGCGGGCCACTCTGTCGCCTGCTCTCCCCCCCCTCCGCCACCAGGCCGCTCCGCCCACCAAGACAAGGGCCTCCTTCACGCCGCCCCCTCAGGGTAGCCTCCCCTCCATGGCCCCTAGGGTCCGCCACCTCTCCCGTTCCTCGAGCCCGAACCCCCGGGGATCCAGAGCCGCCCTCCACTTCACCGGGGTCGTCCGACTCGTAAGAGACGGACGACTCTGCAATGCCATCACCGCCACACACACGCCTGCGGGGGCGTGAACACCAACACCACTAATGCAGACACCCACCACTGAATTCTTGCTCCAATGGAATACGAGGTAGCTCATTTCCCATTGGGCAGAACTCAAGGAATATGTCATCAAAAATAAACCATTGATTGACGCCGTGCAGGCGACCAAATGGCGCGACAATGATCCATATAATTTTAATATCTTTGGCTATACCCTCTATACCCACAACAAAAATTATACACCCCGCGGCGGCGGGGTTGCCTTATTTGTCTCGAATACCCTTCTTCATCGTCCGATCATGAAAATGACCTGAATTTCGTTTCAGTATCTGTCCAAATTGCACAACTAGAGCTCAATATACTCTCTCTTTCCCCCCCCCCCCCCTCTCCTACGCTATCCTTAGTTTCTGTAACCAATCTCTTCGGTCTCCTCTCATACCCCTGTCTGGTGCTGGGCGACCTCAACGCCCACCACCAGGCATGGGGTTGTCACATCACATCTTCGCGCGGACATAACATTGAAACACTCCTCGACACCCACAACATGGTCTTTCTAAATGACCAAACACCCACACACAACACAGATATCGCCCCGTTCCGTCCGTCTGCCAATGACCTCTCCCTAGCTTCAGCTTCTATCTCACCTCTCTTCTTCTGGCACGTTCAACCCGACCACCTTTTTGGCGATCACTTTCCCATCCACGTCACACCCGAACGCTCAGCCCAGTCCAGAGATCGTTTATTTATCACCAACTGGAGCGTTCGCAAAGCGAAATGGCCGTCTTTTTCCTAGGAAATTGATAATCTCATCCCGCCCCCAGTCTCACCCCCCAATTTCGGCATTGCTTGATACCATGCTACTCGCGGCAGAAAAACACGTACCCAAAACTCGTCGCCCACCCGGCCGTAAACACGTGCCGTGGTGGAACGACGAGTGCCAACGAGCCGTCGCCTTGCGACGGCGGGCTGAGCGGAAATTTCGTTAAAACCTCACCGTACAAAACATGGTAGAAGCCCGCGAGGCAAAACTACGTTGTCAGAAAATTATCCTGTCGGCCAAAAAAAAAACGCACCTGGCAACCTACTCCGACACATTCAATCGATTTACCCCCATCTCCCAAATCTGGACTCAAATTCGCTCTTTCTCCAATGGCAGAGCCCCACACCGCGCATTCCCACAACTGACAATTAACCAACAGAAAATAACCGAACCTACAGCCGTCGCGGAACACTTCGCCACATATTACTCTGACATCTTCTCCAACGCTCAATACTCACAGCACACCACCTCAATCCTCCGCGACACTCTTGCCCCTTGTCACTTTGGCTCCGACAACTCTGAGCCCTACAACGCCCTCTTTACTCTCTATGAACTAAATTTATCCCTCTCCAAGGTAATCAATATAGCTGTTGGACCTGATCGACTGGCATGCCCCTTCATTCAAAACCTTTCTGACCCCGGCAAAGACAGCCTCCTCTCGGCACTAGATCAATTATGGACTGACGGTATTTCCCAGCCTCCTGGTCTACCAGCACTATCATTCCTATCGCTAAACCTTTCAAAACTCAACACCTCCCCTCTAGCTATCGCCCTATCTCTCTCACTAGATGTGCTTGCAAAATATTTGAGCGCATGGTCAATGGACGAATCAGAGTCTATCTTGAAAACAACAAAATTATCTTCCCTTTTCAGAGCGGCTTCCGGCCAAGGCGAAGCACCGCTGACAACCTGCTCGAAATTGTAGATTCGATCCAGCGTGGTTTCGCGAGCAGATCCGAGACTATCGCCCTTTTTTAGATCTAAAATCTGTATTTAATAAAGTACACAGCTCTGCCCTTTTAATTGCAATTTAATTAATTAAATTGCACCGAATTGGTATAAAGGGCAGAATGACCACCTTCATCGCCAACTTTCTCAAAAACGTTCCTTTGTCGTCCGCTGCGGCAACATCTATTACCAGCCCCACACTCTTGAGCAAGGCGTGTCGCAAGGCAGCGTCCTGTCACGAACTCTATTTCCCATTATGATTAACGATGCTTTAGACCAACTTCCGATGATTTATCCCCTTCTAAAATATTATATGTACGCCGATGATTTGGCCATTTGGTGCAACCATACATTAGCAGACACAGCTAACCATTACATACAACTCGCCATGAATCACATTCATTCATGGTGCTCCCTCTTGGGGCTACAGATCTCCCCCACTAAATCGGTCACAACGTTTTTTTCCAGGCTTCCCAGATATATCCCCCATAATAAACCGCTCCGCTATCGCGATGAAATTATCCCCCTCCAAACCTCCTTCAAATATCTCGGAATTACCCTCGACAAAGGACTCTATTTTGCCCCCCACATTACCTACATTAAACAGCGCTGCGCTGTTCGTCTTAATATCCTGCGCTGCATCTACGGTCGCGACTGGGGTGCAGACAGGACTACTCTTAGCAAAATGTATATTGCCCTGATTCGTTCAATCCTGGAATACAATGCGCTTATCTTCGATCATATATCCCCACACTCACCAAATCACTAGAATGCACATAAAATCACGCACTCCGCCTCATCACCGGAGCACACCGCACCGCACCTACCACCAGTCTCCGGGGTGAGGTCAATCTCCCTAGCTTACAACACCGCAGAACACTACAACTCGTTAGATACCACTTCAGGACAACAACACAGCTAAATCACCCCTCCAATGTCGCATGGTCTAAACCCCCGGTTCGGCGCTCCAAAAACAAAAATAAATACAGCATTGCTATTCACTTGAAGCAGGTTCTCACATTCACCCTAAAATTTCCCGATGTAACACCTGACCGAATCCCCCCCCCTTCTCCAATTCTGGCACATGAAACACCCCAAAATCGAGTATCTCTTTCGGCACAACAAAACCATACTTACCCCGATCGACGTTCAAGTCAAATTTTTTTAATATCACGAGGCCCACCCACAAAACACATTCTTTTACACTGACGGCTTACGTACCAGCAATGGGCCCGACACTGGCCAGACCAAATTAACACTACATCATTCGGTATACACAGCAGAATGAGTCGCCGTATCTGCTTGCCTCCACCACATCATCGCACGACACATCACTACCCCTACCACAATCTGCACTGACTCACGATCCTCCGTTGACGCCCTCGCGGCCATACACAACACCACACACCCCACACTCCACGCCATCCGACACCTATATCATGACAACCACGCACACCTTCAGCTCACCCTTCTCTGGATTACCGGACATACCGGGCAACGAGCGCGCGGACGGCCTTGCAAGGGCGGCAATTGACCTCCCTCAGGATAATTGTGCCCCAGTGCCACCCGGTGATCTCCTTACTCTAGCCAATATGTTATTCCACAAATATCTCCAGTCCTGCTGGTCACACGACACCACACACCTACACACTATCAAGCCCACAATCCCCAATTGGCCCTCTTCCCACCAGCACTAACGTTTGAATGAGGTGATACTCGCCAGACTTCGCCTCGGACACACCAGCTTAACACACAATTATATTTTTTCATCGATCACGTTGGCCCCCGATTTGCACCACATGCCGCGTTCGCATCACTGTCGCCCACGTTTTACTCACATGTCCAGCATATGCTCCTCATCGCCGCGCTATTCTCCACTATTTCAACCGCAACCATACGCAGATATCGCTCCGGGCACTCCTCGGGAATGACCACCCGGCACTCCTTGAGCTGTTCCTCCGCATTTTACACGATACCAAGCTTTCCGAACTGATTTTATTTATCTGTCACACGTTACCTGGCTCCACCTGATTTGATGTGAAGTTGAAAGATACATAACACACGTTGCACCCTATGTTAGCTGTATGACTGCGTTACACACGTGTTCCTCTCCGTCGTCGAAAAACACATACATATAGGTTATTTCCCACTAGGTAGGAAGAGACCGATCCAATTTAGCAAAAGCGGATGGTTTTCCTTATAAATTGCGCTTGACTTTTTACCCACGGGTTTTCCAAGCTGCTTGGTTTTTCGACTTCTCAGGTTTTTCCAAGCTTTAACTCAAACATACACTTACACATACAAGGTCGGGCCCGACGCCTACGACTCGCCCTGGGCGTCGGGCCTCCGCTTCGTTTCAGGTCGCGGGTGGGCAGTGGAGCCTCTCCGCAGGCGACAAAGATGTCCACCTTCCAAATGTCCTTCTGATTGTCGTGTATGTATGTATGTATGTCCGTGTATGAACCTGTATGCTATGTATGTATCGGCCCTTTACGCCACGTTCTTTGTTTGCCGGCATCTCATCTTTCCTCTCTTGCTTCTTTGATACAACCGGATGCCACATAAGCCGGATTAACTTAACCCTTGCTTTAACGTGACAAATATCTAGCAGATGGCACTTTGCCTCTGCTAGAGATGGAAAAAAATGTGAACAACAGCACTGCAGGGTCTGTCACACTTACAGATATGTGTGGGCTGAACTCGGTGTCGTTGTCTTCAATCTGAAACACGACTCCGGCAATCTTGCGTGTCTGCGTGAGATCTATGCCCGACTGTAGCCAGTCCACCATGGCCGACTCAGTCGGACAGCCTGCAAGTGGTGTCTGCGTCAGCCGTCGAGCACACCCGGCCTATTTCACAGTGGTGCTGGCAAGCTGTGGCATTACTGGTGGTCGCCAGCCCAATACGATCTGCTATCTGCTGTAGCATACATTGCATGTATTTGTAGCAGACCGAAGTAAATAATTCAACCTCGCGAATATTTTAACATGCATATAACATACAACATATAACATATGTGTAACATGTATATAAATGTGCTATTTGTTGTGGCATATATGACATGTTTTTGAAGCAGACGAAAATAAATAACAACTGTATAAATATGTTTAACCAGTACTTAGCTACGTACGCACAAACATCCATGATGAAGAAAGTTTTAAAGACTATTATTATACGGCTTGAAGGTTCAGACATAAAAATGCACGCACACACACACGCACACACACACACACACACACACACACACACACACACACACACACACACACATATATATATATATATATATATATATATATATATATATATATATATATATATATATATATATATATATATATATATATATATATATATATACATATAATATATATATATATATATATGTATATATATACATATACATATAATATATTTATATATATATATGTGTGTGTGTGTGTGTGTGTGTGTGTGTGTGTGTGTGTGTGTGTGTGTGTGTGTGTGTGTGTGTGTGTGTGTGTGTGTGTGTGTGTGTGTGTGTGTGTGTGTGTGTGTGTGTGTGTGTGTGTGTGTGTGTGTGTGTGTGTGTGTGTGTGTGTGTGTGTGTGTGCATTGAACCACTTTCTGTTTTCTATACTTTCTATGCTGCATATAGCATGCTATTGATCAATGCTGATAGCGATTAAATATGGCTTCGACGTTCGACAAATTTGACCTTTGATTCAATGAAAAATGTCAATTTCTATAAGTATTCTGCAATACGACAGGAAATCAGTCCTTAAGCAAATATTGCAAACTGGAAGAACATGCTTTTCTCAGTCCAACGCTTTTAAGGCGCGTATTTTGTGATCCGTGTCGGCGCCAAGCCGAGGTTATAGCGTAGGCTCTGATAACATAAACCAAATCGTGCAAATCGAGGTGAACATGTTACTTGTGTCTCGAACTTAGCGTTTCAGGGCTGGTCCAATGGGGAGGAAGCGAAAGTGGCGCCCCTTATGACCCGAAGGGCGCCTCTCTTGGGGTTCCAGTGTATCTCCAGTGTACTGACATTTCATGGCAAAATCATAAATCTGTCAGTGGCATGGTGTAGGGGGAGGGGGCTTGCACCCTCCATGAAACATCCGCTCAATCCTCTTTGCCGATTGGTGGGTACGCCGAAGTCTGTACTCTCCCATTCAGTTGTGTAAATCACTCCACCAGGAAAATATCAGCCACATATCTGGAGAGCAAGGAGGGTGGGGGCGAAAGCAGAACCTCTCATTCATATCTTTGAGGGTGAAACTGCCCTCTCAATGCTTGCTTCCCCTACGCGCAATAATTTCAACTTCTAACATGGGAGCCTATGAAATGTGACCCCCTACCCTATTCATTATGGTCTGCCTATTGCCTTCATGTACATTGCTCCCTGCGATCATTTTAAGAAATCAACATCGGTGGGCCGACTCTTTCGGCGAAATGGGCTCCCTCTCACAGATGCCTTCACTTCGCATCACGACAATTTCGGAACGGAGCGTAATAAATCAATAAGGAAAGAGCGGTAAGGTTCCTTGATCAATTTTGTATCATGAAAGGCAGATGCAATCCGCCTGGGGTGGCTGAATCAATTGGAAGAAATGCCAATACGAAATGCGTACCCCCAACTCCCATGGGCGCACTGCCTAAAACTGGCCACGTTTCCGTGTTTTTACTTACCCTCCGCTAGGTGGCAGGTTGGTGCCCCTGATACTCGCAGATGAAAGGCTCCGACGCGGAGTTTCCAATCCAGGCGTACATCATCCATGGTTTGGCTGGCGTGACAGCACGTGCGACGGTAAAATTTTCGATCGATAATGTTGGCTCCGGCGAACTCACCGATCCATCGATGCCTTTGGAGCCGGCCAAGAAGGCCGAAATTGATGTTTGGCAATGTCTCAGTGCAGCCTTGATTGTAGGAAAAGAAGGGAAAACCGTGGAACAAAACGGAAGTGATTAGTGGGTCGGCATGGAACAAAAGTGGGTAGTGGGTCGGTATGGAACAAAAGTGGGTAGTGGGTCGGTATGGAACAAAAGTGGGTAGTGGGTCGGCAGGGAACGGAAGTGGGTGGTGGGTCGGTAGGGAACAGAAGTGGGTATTGGGTCGGCAGGGAACGGAAGTGGGCAGTGGGTCGGCAGGGAATGGAATCCAAACACGGGGCGAGGAATGGCTAACGGTGCCAGAAGAACGGGTAACGGGCCTGGGGTGCGGTGCCGCGGAACATGGACGGGCGGATCATAGTCGTGTGCGGACGGTCGGGAAATGATGTCGCCGAACAAGACCGGAGACCTGACCAGGGTACTTAGCCGGTGAAGCGCGAACAGCGGGATCGGCGAAAGCTCTCAGAGCACGGGTCTTGGAACCGCCCTCAAATCAGACTCGAGAATGACGGTGGTACGCATACTACAGGCATGACGGACCACACAATTGTGAACCTCTGGCGACTGGAAAATCGATTATGGATAAATAAATATCGATTACGTGATCTCCATTCCCAGATGATTATTTTTCAGTGACATATTTATATCCTCTGAGAGTTGCACAGTACTTACGTAGTGGGGGATGGGGTACTTCCGCTGGGTCGGTTAAGTCCTCAAGTTGGCAGGTCAGGTCAGTTGACAGGTTGGCACTGGTACGGGATATCGTCATGACGATTGTGCATGGCCTTTTCAAAGCTTTATACTACCAACACTGCTGGCAACACCGCTTTTTTGGCAATGCCAAAAAGGAACTTTCGGCTAGTAGACCACATAATTAATAGACATGCTCAACCTTGTAAGGTAAAATGCATGTTTATCAAGCAGTGAATCTACATGTTCGCGCTCCCGGAACTATGACGGTGCTGAATTAGACTAATGGCCCTATTGCATGCTCTTTACTGTCCCTGGGAGTTGCAACAAATGTTGAGGGCTCCCATGTCGGTCCAGTATTTCAAATTGGATTCACGCTTGCAAACTTCAGCCGTCGGCTGCAACAGCTACGACTTCCTGGGCGTAACATACGACCGCCGGCACTGTAGCTGTGCCGGCCGGCTGCTTCGTATCCGATGCTATCGCTTTCGCCGACAGCAACCGCAGCTGTAGACCCGACGTTGGAGCCGTCGGCAGGGGCCCAGCGACACCGTCCAACGTCACTCCGGCAGACGGTCAATACCGGTCACCGGTCTGGAGCGCACGTGTCCCCAGCATCAGACGGCAAGGCCGTCTCTGGCGATGTCTGCGATGTCTACGGTGTCTGGCGATGCAGCGTCGGAAAATGACCTTTTCGAAACTTTGGCCATCCAAATAATGATATACTCCCAAAAAATCGACTCCTTACATTGCCAGATAAAGACATGCATGACTAGCAACCCAGCTAGATGTCATTATCTGATAGTGATTAGTTGGATGGAGAGGAAGCAGCATGCTCTGCGGGCATATAGCATATGGTGACCTATGGCTGATAATGAGATCCACTTCCAGTCCTGGCGATCATCATCTTGTTCAGCCATACTGGGTCCTTGCCACAGAAACCTTGCAACATCATTGCGCATAATGCACATTTGTTAGTGCAGGTCATCTGCAGGAACATTCCAAGAGGAGGCAGGAGTGGAGCCAAAAATAAGACGCCAGCCAGATTGGAAGTAATACCAAGTTGCTAGCATGCACACAATATGACAACAGATGTTAACATCTGGATCACTCTGCAGTCTGCAGTGCGATGTCAGCCGCCTGACACAGCTCGCGGTGCCGGTGGTCGCTCTGACTCCGACTCCTACTCTGACTCCGACTCCGACTTCAGGCGTCTGATTGCCGACCGGTGCCAGCTGGTGTCCGGCTGTCGGTGCTGCCCAGGCCCTGAGCAGGCACAGCTCGAAATGGTCTAGCCTAATATGTTTGCTAGTATAATTTCTAACTACTAATGCATTTACTACTATGATATATATTTACTACAATGCTTTATATTTACTACTCTGTTATATATTTACTACCATGTTATATATTTACTACTATAAATTGTATTATCTAATAAATGTACTACTATACTATAATAATCACCAATGCGTAATTTAATTAGTAGCCTAATATAGTTTTGTGTGATTAAGCTATAGAGCAAGGCCCTTCATCCAGCGGTGGAAGCCTGTTGTGAGCCCTGGGCGAGCTCGTGTCTCACTGGCGGGTCCTACTGACCATTTGACAGTGGCCAAACTACCCAATGTTTGACATAATCTATGCACAATAGCTTGTTTCTTCTCGGATTTAAGCTACTTCACTTTGAACTGAGGATGGACAAATGTGGAAACAAATGGAAGTGCTTTGAAATAATCGAAGTGTGCATGACGGTCATGGCTAACGTCGCACAACCTTCCAATGACATGCTTTCTGTTGGGCACAATGCATATCGGCAGCCGATTTAGCCCGGGGAAACCTGAATTTTCAGGTACACTGTGCGCAATTTATGGTGGGCCACCCGTATGCTTTTGCTTAGCACCACGGAGACCATGTTCGCGCCACAATGTTTGAAACGTGTTTTAATATGGGGAGTTTGAAAGAGAAAAGAAACAATTTGAGAAGCAGCGGGATTTCGTTTTCTGGGAGCTGTTTTTCATTCCTTTTACGGTTACGAAAAATATAAATTAATAAGTTTGGCAGAATATTTATTTTGCCACTATCAAGGGCATCACCTGCTCATTTACGACATCCATCATTTATATTTCCTATCGCTTACAATTCAGTCTTTGTTACATGATATGTGTTCTGATTTTGAAAGTCACGACTATTGCGCCATCTATTGAGAACAATTTCATGAACGAGCATTTAATGTTTTTCCAGATTGTGCAATGCCGCAAATATCCGGAAATGATGACAGTTGTCAGTGCTACTTTCCAATACCTACGGGGAAGGTCCGCACAAGTATCGATGCCACATTTGGGAGTATTTTGCTATTTCCCACTTTACGAAAAATGAATTAAAAGAATAAAATCTGGACACACAACAGCGAGTACACAATACTGGAGTACTGCAAAAATGGCGCACCACCCGTGGTAACTGATGGGGGAGGAGGTAGTCGCAGCTTGTACGGCCTCGTCCAGCAAAATTCAGAGGTCTTTTCATCGTCCAGTGATGTGTGCGTCCAGGCTGAGGTTTAAGAACCCCGAAGATAATGATATGAATTTAAGCCAATTGCAGGGTGTATATTTCTGAATACTACATATGGTACAAGCAGTTAAATGGGCATATTAAAGTAGATTTTGTGTGATGTACTCCATAGACGACATTGTTAAGCTATAAAATAATTGGGGCATGCGCAGTGGCGTACCAAAGTGGGGCATGGGAGCATTCCCCCACCCCCCTGAGAGGTTGTGGGTCCCAACAATCGCGCCGGGGTTCGGAAAAATAGCGCCAGGCTCCCTAAAAATCCTGCAGGTATTTCCAACAATCGCACCGGGGCCCATAAAAATAACATTCGGAGTACCAAAAAGTGGCGCAGGGGCCCCTGGAAATGACGCTGAGGCCCCAAAATCCCATCAAGGCCGCCGAAAATCACATTGGGGGCTTCAAAAATCGTTCCGTGACCCTAAAAATGACGCTGAGAGCTCCAAAATGTGAGACCGGGCCCCTGAAATTACCGCTGGGGCCCATAAAAAGTCGCGCCGGGACACCGAAAAGTCGCCCCAGTGTACCAGAAAATCACGGTAATGCCTTAAAAGGTTGGGCCAGGCCCTGGAAATCACGCTGTGGGCCAACAAGTCTCGCCGAGACCCCTGAAAATGACACTTGGCCCCAAAAAGACTGGCCGGGCCCTCAGTATCACGTTGGGTACAAAAAGGGCGGGTCGACGCCCCTGATAATCGCACTGGGGTCCCCAAAAAGTCGGACTGGAACCCCTGAAAATCACGCTGATGGCACAAAAAAGTCGTCCCGTGGTCCTTGAAAATCACGATGTGGGCTGCAAAAATACGGGCTGAGCCCCTGAAAATCGCGCTGTGGGCCTCAAATGTTTGCGCCTGGGCCCCGAAAATCACGCTAGGGGCCGACAAGAATTGGTGCCGAGATTCTAGAAAATACCAACGGGGACCCCAAAAGGTTGGGCCAAGGCCCATGAAAATCACGCTGAGCCTAAAGGTACCAAACAGTCGCGCCGGGGACCCTGAAAATCACGCTAGGAGTTCGACAGGTCGCACCGGGGCCCCAAAAGTCTCATCGAGAACATCCAATAAATGAAGCCTGGGCAACGAAAAAATGCAGTCCGGACACGGAAAAACACTCTGGGGTCCCAGCAATCGCTCCAAATGAAAACAAAACGTGTTGGGCACCAAAAGACGTGTCGAGACCACTAAAACTCGCGATAGGCATCCCAAAAAATGACGACAGGGTATAAAAATCGTACTTGGACCGAAAAACGTCGCACCGCTGCACTTGGAAATCGCACTAGGGGCCCAAAAAGTCGCACCGGCGCCCCACAAGCTGACTTTTCAAAAATCAATTCCTACCCGGAATGTCACTCTGCGGCCACAACAACTGCACCAAACACCCCAAAAAACGCGTCGGACCCCGGAAAAGAAGCGCGTTGAAACACCGAAAAAAATACACATTGAAGAATCGTACCGGGGCCCAACAATATCGCGCAGGAAGCGTACAAAAATTATAATTCGGCCCCAAAAATCACAAAGGGACTTCATTGAGTAGACCCATTCTCCTTAGATCATTCCTACTCTGAAGGGTGCCATCGGCTGAAAAAAAATCGTTGAGCAGCCGCAGTGGCATTCCAAAGAGGCAAATGCCCCCCCATCCTAAAGAGATGGGCTCCCAAGAACCCAAGAATCGCGTTGGGGTCCCCAAAAGTGGTTCTGGGGCCCCATAAATTCGCGTCGGGGCCACAGAATTAGGGGTTATAAATAAATACAGCGGGCACCAACAACTTGCACCTGGCCCGAACATTTGCGCTGGGGACACCAAAATCGCTCCGGGCCCAGGTAAGTACAATGCGCCCAGCAAACTAGCACCAAACCCCCCGCCCCAAAAATGTAGCCAGGGGCCCGAAAAAATCAGGCCGTGGCTCGAGCAAAACAAATTGCGTCGAGCCCAGCAAACTGGAGTCCGATCCCCCAGAACAGCGCGCCTGAGCCCGAAAAGTCGCGACGGGACCCCGATAAATTATACCGGATCCTCAACATCGTGCTGGGGTTCAACAAATGTCAGCGAAGAACCCCAAATATGCACAGCAGGCCCATAAGAGCACAACCGGCGGACGAAAATGCACCGGACCCTCCAAAGCGCACCGAATCTGGCAAAGAGCGGCAGGGCCTGAAGGCATGCGTTGCATCTCTAAATATCCACACCGGGGGCTAAAAAACAAAACACAACGTGGCCCCCAAAGCACACCGGGGCCGTGAGACCGCCTGGGGCCTCAAAAACAGGCTGAGGCCCTAAAAAATCTACATGGTCGTAGAAAAGCAACAAAAAGACCGGGCACTAAATAAACGATTCGGGGTCTGCGAAAACGCGCCGATACATAAAAAAAATCGTCGGTGCACCAAAAAGCAACAAAACTCTAAGGAAAAGAGCCAGTACGCAAAACTTTTCCGGGCCCCTAACAAAAGTTGGCTAGAGCCCTAGAACACATTCGAAGATAAAGAAAAGCGGAAAGGTCCAAAAACTAACACCTAACTAGAGCCTCAGTCCGGTAGCCAATCTGGAAGCGTATTTAACCAAATGGATGAGGGGCATCAAAACTCAGCGGTTATCCGGATTACTTAGTCACCAGAAAACGTGGGAAGAAGTGAACTAATCATGGAATTAAATTCAGGATGGGCCCTTGTGGCTCTTAAGTCTGAACACGTTATGATCTTATGAGGTGCCGTGTGTTGTCACCTGTCAGCTATTCTGCACTGAATTGTCGGTCCCTAAAATAAGCGCTTGCATTCCGTTTCAGCCGGGTGTCACGTGCAGTAATTGTAGCATTTCGTTTCAAGTGGCGGATATTCTAAGGTGCACGATGTGTACTACATAAATGGTTGAGGTGACTAATCACCTATTATTGGAGTTCGGCCCCGAGGACAAACGCCATACAATGTATTTTTATTACTTGCGTTTTTCTTTGCCCCAGTCGTTAGCCTGCCAATCTTGGTCTGCCACACACCGGTTCAAATAATTTTCAAGCAGCGATCACCGGCCTTTCCTGTTTATCATCCTTGCCAGCATCAATCATGAGACTTCTTTTGCCATGTGCCAACAAGTAAGCTACGTTCTTGCTTATTCTTTCTCATCGCCAACATCGGTAAACATCTACAACGGGGGACATCTTAAAGACGTATAGTACTATATCAAGGGAACGAGGGCACACCACATGCCCATTAGTGAGGTTGTAATAAGCTTGCACTCCCCCTCCCCACACGCGCATAACGGAAGTCGATTTTTTAAAACAGTAATACTGATGGTTTCACTCGCACCAGGAAGATAAACCCATTAGTACAAAAGGATCCATCTGTCGTGAAAAAGTTCCAAGTTCAGCAATAAGTGTTAATTTGAAAGTACTTATATTGCGATGATAGTTATTTTTAAGACCACATGTTGCTGTTAGCCAAAGGCGCGCCCAGTAGCCTGCCCCCACCCCCACCCCACTTAGTGGTGAAAGTTGTGTGTTCACTATTAATATTATCGGGTTCTCTATCCAAAAGTGCTCAATCATGGTACTTTGCGAAATTCCTGGGTGCGCCCCTGCTGTTGATCCTGGCCCACCAACTTTTTGAGACGTCCCTACGCCAATGACTATCGGGAATCGCCAAATCGGAAATCATGATAAACATGCATGGACACATATTGTCCTCGGTATTCACGATCAACATGTATGGACACACATTGTCCTAGGCTTTGCCAATGTCCTCGGTAATTCAATCCACACTGGGAGCCAACAATTGTATGCTTCCTCCCAAATCGACCCTCCATCTTACTCGGCAGATCTTGCTCTATCACCGATAAAGAAATCGATGCTTCTCCTGTGGTAACTAAAGGGTGTCCTCATTACTGGTCGCCAGGACATATTCCTCGGTAGTCACCGTAAACACGTATGTGTGTGTGTGTGTATGTGTGTATGTGCGTGTGTGTGTGTGTGTATGTGTGTGTGTGTGTGTGTGTGTGTGTGTGTGTGTGTGTGTGTGTGTGTGTGTGTGTGTGTGTGTGTGTGTGTGTGTGTGTGTGTAGTAAGGCTGCTCGACAGTACCGGTTGTTCCCATTCCTCACAATGGCTTAAGACGGAGCATGACGATTTTATTTATAATATGAATCCTTGACTTTAACCTTCATTTTCGAGCTTAAACATCACTTGAATCGTTTGCAACGACTAAAAAGGATTAGAGTCCAATTCATGCTGGTGTGACTATATGAGCCAGGGCCCTATGCTAAGCAGAGCTTGTTGCGTGAACCTTGGCCCAACCACCCAATCCATAAATTCCAGTTCAACGGCAGTATTTTCACCGGGAGTTTAACGTCCTGTCAATGCACCGACATGGCCGTCCCGGCAGCTTAACGTGTCGTCAATGCACCGACATGGCCGTCCCGGCAGCTTAACGTGTCGTCAATGCACCGACATGGCCGTCCCGGCAGCTTAACGTGTCGTCAATGCACCGACATGGCCGTCCCGGCAGCTTAACGACATGCCGTCCCGGCAGCTCACGTGCTGTCAATGCCCGACATCTCCCCACTTAACGTGCTGTCAATGCACCGACATGGCCGTCCCGGCAGCTTAACGTGTCTGTCAATGCACCGACAACATGGCCGTCCCGGCAGCTTAACGTGCTGTCAATGCCCAAAAAGCCGCCCCGGGAGCTCAACGTGCTGTCAATGCACCGACATGGCCGTCCCGGCAGCTAACGTGCGTCACCCCCGGACTAACGTGCTGTCATGGGTCCCGGCAGCTTAACGTGTCGTCAATGCACCGACATGGCCGTCCCGGCAGCTTAACGTGTCGTCAATGCACCGACATGGCCGTCCCGGCAGCTCGTCCCCGGCCTTATCGGGCCAGTTGCCAACTGACCCTCCTAGCCTGGGGCTAAATCGCAGCGCGCGAAGAGACTCGAACTATCCTCCCATGACAGGCAAGGCAGCGCAGGCCAGCGACTCGAACTGTCCTCCCATGGCAGGCGAGGAAGCGCAGGCCAGCGACTCGAACTGTCCTCCCATGGCAGGCAAGGCAGCGCAGGCCAGCGACTCGAACTGTCCTCCCATGGCAGGCCAGGCAGCGCAGGCCAGCGACTCGAACTGTCCTCCCATGGCCGGCCAGGCAGCGCAGGCCAGCGACTCGAACTGCCCTCCCATGGCAGGCGAGGAAGCGCAGGCCAGCGACTCGAGCTGCCCTCCCATGGCAGGCAAGGCAGCGCAGGCCAGCGACTCGAACTGTCCTCCCATGGCAGGCAAGGCAGCGCAGGCCAGCGACTCGAACTGTCCTCCCATGGCAGGCAAGGCAGCGCAGGCCAGCGACTCGAGCTGCCCTCCCATGGCAGGCCAGGCAGCGCAGGCCAGCGACTCGAACTGTCCTCCCATGGCAGGCAAGGCAGCGCAGGCCAGCGCTCCAACCAACTGAGCCAGCCAGGCTTACGATAGATGAGCGGATCGATTAATGTCTAGCGCTAAGTGTGCATTATCGCCACTCTATCTCTATACCTCATTTGTGAAAGGGCCACCGGTGATATCATGATTCACATTTTCCGTGTTTGTGGACACAAGCTTTCTTTCCCTTAAAGTGTGCCGAGCGTGCAATACCTAACTTGGAACACCAACCTCACCACCTCGCAAGCAATCTTTCACGGTTGTGAGAATTGTAATGTATGCATCAACTGTGATCTAAAAAGCAACGTTCGGAAGACAATGTTTTAGTTATGTCATTATCAGTGATGCACTGCATACATTGAGATATTCTGAATCCAAGGATATGCTGGCAATATATGAGTTACTGGGGCCGCTCTGTTTCAACGAGAACACTTATCCACGTCTTTTGTTCAGTGCATGGTCATCAATACCGAGAGGCAAGCACTCAAATACGTTACATCAATGGCGGTTGCTACAGTCCTAAGTTAATTTTAGCTGGATGGAACTTAGCTATATTTATTTAGTATTTATTACAACAATGGAGCATGCTCGCTGATACGTAGCTGTTACACCTTCTCGCGTATGGTTTCAAAGATTACAATTCTTTACAAACTACATTGAATAAACTCGTCTTGGTCTGGTTGCCATACCAATTAACATCATTTTTTAGTGAACAAAGACACCATTAGTTCACCACCACACATCCTGAGATTTTCCGCATGCGATTTAAGAACCGTTTGCACTAAAGCTATGACACTGGCGTATTTTCCTAACCATTGTTCTATACATCCCATAGCAAGCGATGTGTACTTATCTTAGTATCGGCTCCGGATATATATACAGGTATGCCCCACCACTTTTACTCTTGTCATCAAAGTCGCGACGCGTATTAATATATCCACCACTATATTGAACGGAAAGACGATATAAGATCAGTAGCTACTCATATGTAGCTCATATATATATATACTTCTGCCTGAAGTGTAATCGATTACATCAACAGGCCTAACGGCAGCTGGTTGCATTAATTTGTTCCGGTGATCTTCGCTGGCTTGAACCAGCAAGAAGACAGCTGAAACTCAAAACATGCATTCTGCACACATGTTATTTGGAAGATGTTCTACAAACGTGTGTGTTGACTCAGTCAAGCAGTATACTTCATGCCCCCATCCCACATGATTAGCTTCAGTACGTATCATTACTACATCAGACGATGATCTGTAAGGTCAGGACCGCCACCGCCTCTATGTGGCTACTTTAGTTGATGTGTTGTTATTGGAATGGGTACCCAGTGGCAACTTGTAGTCGATGTGCCCAAAATATACTGCAGTCAGTCAGGGAATTGATAGACAGGATGTCCATATATTTGTTCTTGTAAAATGTTGTGCCCCTTCTGCCTCTTTGTTGGACTATTTGCAAATTTCTCACGTGACATTTGCTTTTACTCTTATTCAACATTAGGCAGGCAAAAAGATAGATACCGAAACTCGCTTGGCAAAAGAATGTGTAAGTCCAATGTGGTCCAAAGTCCAACCGGTTTTCCTTAGCATTTCATCACGACTGAGATTAGGGGCCGGGCTGTCCACCGTGCCTGTGATGAGGCATGCTTGCTGTCTCACAGGTAGCAGAAGTCATAGCCGGGCTGTCCACCGTGCCTGTGATGAGACATGCTTGCTGTCTCACAGGTAGCAGAAGTCATAGCCGGGCTGTCCACCGTGCCTGTGATGAGACATGCTTGCTGTCTCACAGGTAGCAGAAGTCATAGCCGGGCTGTCCACCGTACCTGTGATGAGACATGCTTGCTGTCTCACAGGATCACGACTGAGATTAGGGGCCGGGCTGTCCACCGTGCTTGTGATGAGACGTGCTTGCTGTCTCACAGGTAGCAGAAGTCATAGCCGGGCTGACCACCGTACCTGTGATGAGACATGCTTGCTGTCTCATAGGATCACGACTGAGATTAGGGGCCGGGCTGTCCACCGTGTCTGTGATGAGACATGCTTGCTGTCTCACAGGTAGCAGAAGTCATAGCCGGGCTGACCACCGTACCTGTGATGAGACATGCTTGCTGTCTCACAGGATCACGACTGAGATTAGGGGCCGGGCTGTCCACCGTGCCTGTGATGAGACATGCTTGCTGTCTCACAGGTAGCAGAAGTCATAGCCGGGCTGACCACCGTACCTGTGATGAGACATGCTTGCTGTCTCACAGGATCACGACTGAGATTAGGGGCCGGGCTGTCCACCGTGCCTGTGATGAGACATGCTTGCTGTCTCACAGGCAGCAGAAGTCATAGCCGGGCTGACCACCGTACCTGTGATGAGACATGCTTGCTGTCTCACAGGATCACGACTGAGATTAGGGGCCGGGCTGTCCACCGTGCCTTTGATGAGACATGCTTGCTGTCTCACAGGTAGCAGAAGTCGTACATTATATGAAAGAGCCGACGAAGCTTGGCCAAAGTAGCCCTTAATAATTCTGACCATATGACATTGTGATGTAGTGGCAAGATTCGGCACCAACCGAGGCGTCCCATTGATGACAAATTTGGCGCCAGTCGCTGCATACCTTTGGTGACAAATGTTGTGCCAGTCTCTGCGTACCTTTGGTGACAAATTTGGCGCCAGTCGCTGCGTACCTTTGGTGACAACATTTGGCTCCAGTCGCTGCGCCACCAGGCCCATGACGGCGTTCGTCAGGCTGTTGTTGGGTGTGAACGCCACGTACAGCACCTTGCCCTTGTTCGAGAAGCCGCCCAGCGCCATTTCGGTCATGGCGACGCGGCCGATCAGCTGCATCTGGATGTCCAGGTCATCCGGCACCCCGTCCGGGAACACCTTACCGGCGGCTGCCAGGAACCGCAGCGGGTCGGCACCGGGCTTCGTGTGGCTGTGGACCACACACAGCGCGTGAACACAATACCTGACACCGGGCTCCGTGTGGCTGTGGACCACGAGTGGTGTATGAACACAATACCTGACACCGGGCTCCGTGTGGCTGTGGACCACACACAGCGCGTGAACACAATACCTGACGCTGGGCTCCGTGTGGCTGTGGATCACACACAGCGCGTGAACACAATACCTGACGCTGGGCTCCGTGTGGCTGTGGATCACACACAGCGCGTGAACACAATACCTGACACCGGGCTTCGTGTGGCTGTGGACCACACACAGCGCGTGAACACAATACCTGACGCTGGGCTCCGTGTGGCTGTGGACCACGAGGGGTGTGTGAACACAATACCTGACACCGGGCTCCGTGTGGCTGTGGACCACGAGGGGTGTGTGAACACAATACCTGACGCTGGGCTCCGTGTGGCTGTGGACCACGAGGGGTGTGTGAACACAATACCTGACGCTGGGCTCCGTGTGGCTGTGGACCACGAGGGGTGTGTGAACACAATACCTGACACCGGGCTCCGTGTGGCTGTGGACCACGAGGGGTGTGTGAACACAATACCTGACGCTGGGCTCCGTGTGGCTGTGGACCACGAGGGGTGTGTGAACACAATACCTGACGCTGGGCTCCGTGTGGCTGTGGACCACGAGTGGTGTATGAACACAATACCTGACGATGGGCTCCGTGTGGCCGTGGACCACGAGGGGTGTGTGAACACAATACCTGACGCTGGGCTCCGTGTGGCTGTGGACCACTAGGGGCGCGTGAACACAATACCTGACGTCGTCACTGACTGCTCACAGCGGATGTTAATACTGAGATTTGATGCTGAGATTTGTCGCCCACGAAAATCAGGGGATTAATTTTGCCGCACAAAGGAAAGTTGTAAGCGGGTAACATGTGACCTGCTATGCGAAAAGTGATAGGATCTCGGAAACTGCATAGTACCCATATGGCCTTGCACGAACAAACAAAAAAACACCTGAATCCCTCTCGGCCTTCGGTGCAACATCTATGAAGTCGCTTTACCTATGAGCATCACAATTCCTGCTGAGCAATTGGCGCACCAATGTTAGACAGTTAGAGACAATATTTACTCAACGGCATGACCTAACTAGCGGCATACACATATCTACGTAAGCTGAGCCATGCGAAACATCACACTGTAATTTTTGACAATGTTTGGACGATGTCATTGTATCCAGGGGTGAATAGAGGAAGGGGGAACCGTGGGCATGTGCCCCACCCTCATGAAAAGTGGTGCCCCACTGGCCAGGAAATGGCGCCCTTACAGAAAAGATCTCGTTCATCCCCTGTTTAAGACTTTTCAGCCGAAGGCACCTCCTTAAGCCAAGAGGCATGCTCGATTGCACCTACTCATCCGCTGAACGAATTTACCGCTGAAGGCGCCCTCCAAGAACCTTGGCAGTGGCGCTACTCCGAGGAATTGGTGTCACTTCCAGCGAGTGCCAACCACCCATGCAAATCCCTGGATGCACCCCTGATCGCGCGGTGAGCGGTTCCGCGCTGTACTCACGTCAGGTTGTATGGCAGCTTATCTACGGAGTACGGCTGGTAGAAGGTGGGGTCGGGGTAATCTGTGGCGGCGGCCAACGACCGGATCAACACCAGTAGCGAGGTGAACAGCAGCGGCAGCACCAGCTCCAGCACCGCTTGCACCTGCCAGGCAAACGCTGAGGTATCCGCCCGCGTCGCGACCAGAACAATCTTTCGAGGTGGGGCGATCTATCAGCATGCACATCGGTATCTATCGGTATGCATATAAGTATCTAGCGGTATGCACATCGGTATCTATCGGTATGTCGGTCTCGAATACAGATGCCGACCGGTTTAGCGCCGTCCCCTCGTGAAATGGAGTAAATGGAGTGGAATTATCAAAAAAAATCCATGATATTCCATACAAGTTTACTGGACCGAAAAAGAATGCATGACAATTAGTTACCATGTAAGCAACATAGAGTAGATTACAATAACACCTATGCACCGGATGGCTGATGTCCCCTGTCGCACTCATGTGGGAAACGGCACCACAAACTACTCATCACCTCATCAGTAGATTACAATACCACCTATACACCGGATGGCTGATGTCCCCTGTCGCACTCATGTGGCAAACGGCACCACAAACTACTCATCACCTCATCAGTAGATTACAATACCACCTATACACCGGATGGCTGATGTCCCCTGTCGCACTCATGTGGCAAACGGCACCACAAACTACTCATCACCTCATCAGTAGATTACAATACCACCTATACACCGGATGGCTGATGTCCCCTGTCGCACTCATGTGGCAAAGGGCACCACAAACTACTCATCACCTCATCAGTAGATTACAATACCACCTATACACCGGATGGCTGATGTCCCCTGTCGCACTCATGTGGCAAACGGCACCACAAACTACTCATCACCTCATCAGTAGATTACAATACCACCTATACACCGGATGGCTGATGTCCCCTGTCGCACTCATGTGGCAAACGGCACCACAAACTACTCATCACCTCATCAGTAGATTACAATACCACCTATACACCGGATGGCTGATGTCCCCTGTCGCACTCATGTGGGAAACGGCACCACAAACTACTCATCACCTAAATGCTAAAAACCGCAGTGCCTGGATGCAATTCCTGCCACGTGAGATGTCTATCATTCACTGCGAGCCGTTCACATGTTCGTGTGAAGGTAGACTCTCGCCAACGCGGAATTGTGTTGATGTGAATTCACACCAGTGCGGAAGCATGTCAATGCAGACTGACGCATAAATGCCATTCCTTACTTATGCCAATGCGAGCACTTGCTAGTGCGGATCCGCGCTACTGCAGGTCCATTGTGACTGGCTGATGGCAATGTCTGTGCACTATACATAGTATGGATGACGTACACATCATCTAGACCAGTAGAAGAGTTTCGTATCCACGTCCCTGTATGACAGACCTTGTGCCGTTTCTGCAATGTCCAGTTCTTCCACATGAGTAGACGGAACTTGGCCCAAGCGGACTGTGGCCGACCCATTGCAGCTGAGGTTGTGAGGCCGATGATAGATGGCAGCAGTGCACGGGTGGTGGTTATTTCCTTCCTGCAGATGGAACAAGTACACCGTTAGGTATAGAATACAAAATAGGATGCATTAGTTCTTCATTTCAGCTGCTAGTTAAGACTTCAGGAGGTTGGGGTGCTTTGATCTCACTGTATCGGTTGGTTACAAAGTAAAATTCCACTGCTAAATCTAGAACTGGCGGGGGAAAAATATTGCTCCCTCTCTGATGTTTTCCAAAATAATTGCCGAGCCACTGAGGAAATTGGAACCAAAATTGATAATCACCTCTTTCACAATTGAAGAGCGGAACTCTTGGTGGCAGCGACTTTGTCGAGTGACACCAGGTCTCAGAGTCAGATGAGGTCAAAATCAGAACATCGATTCCCAGGAATGTTGCTTCAAGGGTAATCGTCAAAGAGCCATCAACACTCCAGTTTCAGTGGTATATATATATATATATATATATATCATTGATAAAAAGAGTGACTTGAAGTCAGGCCACGTGAGGTCATGGTAGCAACCTACTTTTTCTGGTTAGCATTTCGAACCGAATTGTACTAGCAAACAAAAAGAAGAGAACATATGGCATAGAGCACAACGTCTTCTGTACGTAGGTCAAGTTTTAATTCGATATATGGTCAGGTAACTGGTGTATGACCCGGTTTGCAAAAATACGCTCATGGGTAAAACCTTGTCTGTTCTCATGCATCCTACGCGTACGCTTGACCTTGGATGTGGGTTCCGATAGCACCGGCGTACTCGCAAGATGCCAAGCAATTTATGTTTCGCATCTTCACAGAAAACTATATGCTTTAGAGTTGAGAGTCGTCAGCATGGACCAGTCAGTCGCACACAACTCGGAACTTGACCCATTTGGCCTGACCTGGAAGACAAATCATAAGAGGGACACAACAGTTCTCCATGCCCTTGAATTGTTGACCGACGGAGCTACGCGCTGGTCAAAACTGCGTTACTTTAGGTTGTCTAGGACAAACGTTTGTGGGGATTGCAAGATGATTCCTGCATAACTAGGGTAGTCGCCCAGGGGCCTCTGAAAATGAGACTGGGTCCCCAAAATCGCACAAAGGCCTCAGAACATCGCATTGGGCTCCAAAAATCGTTCTGAGCACCGAAAAAATGACGCTGGAGTCTCCAAAAAGTGGGACCGAGCTCCTGAAAATTCCGCTGTGGCCCATACAAAATCGCGCCAAGACCCCCAAAAGTCACACCGGGGCCTTAAAAATGACGCTGGTGCCTCAAACGGTCGGGTCGGGACTCCTGGAAATCACACTGGGGCCCAAGAATTATCGCCGGGCCCCTGAAAATGACGCTGGGAGCCAAAAGATTGGAGCGGGTCCTTGAAAATCACCCTGGGGACCAAAACTGCCGTGACCTTGAAAATCACGGTTGGTCTAAAAAAGACGGGCTGGGCCCCTGAAGATCACACTGGAGGCCCAAAGGTTCAGGCCGGGGGCCCTGGCAATCGCGCTGTGGTCGGCAAAAAATCGGACCAGGGTCCCTAAAAATTAAGTCGAGGGCCCAACAAAAATCATGCGGGAGCCTGAAAATAACGGCGGGGACCCCAAAACATCGGATGAGGGCCCTGCAAATTACGTTGAGCCTGGGGGCACCAAAAACTCACGCCCAGGCCCATGAACATCACACTAGGGGTTCGACAGGTTGATCAAGGCCCCAGAAGTCTCATAAGGGCTACCCAAAAAATGAAGCCGGGCAACGAAAAAAAAACCAGTTCGGACGTGGAAAATCAATCTGGGGTTCTAACAATCGCTCCAAAAAGCCCTCAAACCGTATTGGGATCACACAAACGTATCGAGGCCCCTAAAACTCGCGCCAGGGATTCCAACAACTGACGACGAGGCCCAAAAAACGCATTTAGACCCAAAAAATCGCATCGCTGCCCTTCAAATCGCACTGGGGCCAAAAAGTCGAGTTGGAGCCCCACAAGTCGCAGCTGTCTTCCCAAGTATCAATGCCTACACGGAATGTCACACTGCGGCCACACAAATTGCATCAAAGACCTCCCCCCCCCCCCAAAAAAAAAGATACGCGTAGAAACCAGTAAAAGAAGTGTGTTTGGGCACCGCAAAAAATGCACTGGGAGCCCGCAGAGTCGTGCTGGGGCCCAAAAATACCGCGCAGGTGGCTTACAAAAAATAAACCTCGATACAATATTCAGAAAAGGTCCAAAAAGAAAGTTTTCCGAAAGACCATTCTAGACTGAAGGGTGCAATCGGCTGAAAAAATAACTCGTTGAGCAGCCGCAGTGGCTTATCGAAGAGAAAAATGCCCCCCCCCCCTCAACCGGAATGGATGGGCTCCTAAAAATCGCGCCGGGGGTCCCCAAAAATCGCTCTGGGGCCCAGCAATTTGCGTTCGGGGCGCCAATAATTCGCGTAGGGGGCTCTAATAAATGCAGCGGGCACAAAAAACTCGCGCCGGGGCCCATCAAAATTGCGCTTGTGCCCAGCTAAGTATAACATGCCCCGCGGACTCGCGCCGAGCCGCCAAAATATCGCGCTTGTGACCCACAATTATCATCGGTAGTACAAAAATTCTGGACCGGACATCAAAAATTCCACTCGGGGTTCCCAAAACTTGGATTTGATAGTCCCAAATAAGCACAGCTTCGTTCCAAAAATGGCATCAGGACCTAACAAAAATCAAACCGGAGCCCTCCAAAATAAGGAGAGATTCGTACAAAAAAATTTCGAGCCAGGAAAATCGTTCCGGAGCCCAAAACATTCCACCAGATGCCTTCAAAGTTGCACAAGACCCCGAAATCAAACATACCGTAGCTACAAAATCGTGATGGGACACGAAAATATGACGCCGGGTACCCGAAAATCAGGCGAGAGCTCGGACTTTTAAAAATCCCGAAGAGTCACCAAAATGCCCGTCGAGCCCAGAAAACTGGCGTGGGGTCCCCAGGAATTACGCACCTGGGCCCGAAAAGTCGTCCCAGGGCCCTGAGAAATTATACCGGAGCCCCAAAAATCGTGCTGGGGTCCCACAAATGTGGGCCAGGAGCCCAAAACAAACACAGCAGGACCCCTAAGAGCACAACGGAAGTCCGAAAATGCGCCGGGTCCTCTAAAGCGTACCGATCCTCACAAAAAGCGGCAGGGCACGAAAACACGTGTTGCGGCTCTAAATAAACACACCGGAAGCTATAAAAAGCACACAACGGATGGCTTCATAGGGCACCGGGGTCATGAGACCGCATCGGGTCCTAAAAACCAACTGGGCCCTGAAATAGCTACATGGTCCTAAGAAATTACAAAAAGACCATACACTAAATAAATACGTTGCGGTCTTGGAAAACGCGCCCGTACCTAAACAAATACCGTCGATGGACAACAACAAAAAACCCCAACAAAACTCCGAAAAAAGAGCCGGGTCTCAAAAATGTGCCGGTCCCTTGACAAAAGTTGGCTGGAACCCTAAAGCGAATCCGTAAACGAAGAAAAGCACACCTGGTCGAAAAAAGAACGCCTAGCCAGGGCCTCGGTTCGGAAGCCAATCTGGGAGCATATTTAACCAAAGAGATGAGGTGCATCAAAGCTGAGAAGGTATCCGGGGTTCTTAACCACAAACAAAATGTGGGGACAAGAGAACTAATCATCGAATTGAATTGATCGATTCTTCTTAGCGATCCCCTCATACGAAGCATTCCATACGTCAAAAATGGCACCAAAATATCATGTGGCATCAATTAGCAAAGCACTAGCAAAGCACACAGGCGGCCTAGCAAAAACCGGAAAATCGTACGAAGTGTGTCGAATGCGCCGAAGGTGCAAGGCCGGCGTGTACGGGCACGACCGTTGGAGTTTTGACGAGTTTTGACGACTATTGACTGGAATGCTTGAAAGTTGAAAATTTTACACTTTTAATTGATTTGTGCGGGTGTAATTTCAGCAGTGTCAGGTCACTTGTCAAGAGATACCAAAGAAAAAACCTTCGAACGGGATGGGGGAGTTAGGGTTGACATCGGGTGACTCAGAAACGATGGTAATAGATTGGGACCCCTTCACAGGGCAATTGAGTTGGTCACTAAATACTATATATTTAACAATGGACCCCTTTGAAAAAATAGTGATGGAAATCCGGAGACTTTTTGGGAAAAAAAATGGGGATAGGTGGGCCTCCTGCAAATCTGAATCAAAATCTGAACAACCACCTTCCAACCCCACAATTCCCATTTGTCATACGTGTTAAGTCTGAAACCATAGCGGCACTCCGGTTCATTTCCTCGTTAGCGAGATAAGCACGATGCAAGATTGTGATTCATTTCATTTCCATACATATGAAGGATATGATATTGGACAGTGTAAGAGACGTGTAGCCATTGTTTTCACTATCCACCATTTAACGCCACCTCTGGGATATTTGTGCTTTGCCACCATTATTATCTTAGTTTTCCATCGAAAGATCATTGAAAGAAAACCAACTTTTGTATTCGGCCTCGGTACCGCTAAAATATCGCAACATAAAATAGATCCGATTACGGCTTAATGTGTCTGCAGTATTTTCGCCTAATGTTGATTTCTGTTATGTGACATTAATGTATGTTGTAACATACATGCTATGCTATGCAATATTGCAACTATCTTATGTGCACCGTTGTATCTGTTGTGGCCGTTGTACGTGTAACTGTTCTGTAACATTTAGAACAAGCGGTGGTATCACCGGCCGACGAAGTACACTATCAGCCATGACACTGCGGTGCACAGCCATAACGGCCCTGCACTCGAGGCCAAAGCACCCCTTCAAGGTAATCAGGCGTGCTATCAACTTCACGGCATGCAGACCAGCCGTGACGGTGCATTCAGCAGCACGCACCTCCACACGTGCGGAAAAGTCACTCCAAGCCGTCGACATCCGATCAGGTGCCGAGCACCACCGGCTTGTTTCCGGTACCCCGTGGAGGGCCGGCATCAGCAGAAGCTGCTCGACTGGCGTCAGCTGATGGTCGTCTTGGTTCGGTGTTGACGCGGTCTGCGTCGTTTGAGCCGCGGCTGCCGATATGGTGCACCAGCAAGGTGACTCGCGCCGTGGACTACCGACGCGCGGGCGAGCCTTATCAGCGTCATCGAGGTGGTCCGTCAAGGCTGTGGGTGGTGCAGTCTAACTCGCTGGCGACCCGCACGCCAGCCGACAGCTGCGGTCCCGTCCCACACAATGCCGACAGCTGCGGTCCCGTCCCACATACTGCCGACCCACCACCAGCCGACAGCTGCGGTCCTGTCTCACACACTGCCGTCCCACCACCAGTCGACAGATGTGGTCCCGTCCCATACACTGCTCACAGCTGCGACCCTGTCCCACATACTGCCGACAGCTGCGGCCCTGTCCCACATACTGCCGACAGCTGCGGTTCCGTCCCACACACTGCCGACAGCTGCGGTTCCGTCCCACATACTGCCGACCCACCACCAGCCGACAACTGCGGTCCCGTCCCATACACTGCCGACAGCTGCGGCCGTGTCCCACACACTGCCGACAGCTGCGGTTCCGTCCCACACACTGCCGACCCACCACCAGCCGACAGCTGCGGTCCCGTCCCACACACTGCCGACACATGCGGTCCTGTCCACATACTGCCGACAGCTGCGGTCCCGTCCCACACACTGCCGACACATGCGGTCCTGTCCACATACTGCCGACAGCTGCGGTCCCGTCCCACATACTGCCGACCCACCACCAGCCGACAGCTGCGGTCCCGTCCCACACACTGCCGACACATGCGGTCCTGTCCACATACTGCCGACAGCTGCGGTCCCGTCCCACATACTGCCGACCCACCACCAGCCGACAGCTGCGGTCCCGTCCCACACACTGCCGACACATGCGGTCCTGTCCACATACTGCCGACAGCTGCGGTCCCGTCCCACATACTGCCGACCCACCACCAGCCGACAGCTGCGGTCCCGTCCCACACACTGCCGACACATGCGGTCCTGTCCACATACTGCCGACAGCTGCGGTCCCGTCCCACATACTGCCGACCCACCACCAGCCGACAGCTGCGGTCCCGTCCCACACACTGCTGACAGCTGCGGCCCTGTCCCACACACTGCCGACAGCTGCGGTCCCGTCCCACATACTGCCGACCCGCCACCAGCCGACAGCTGCAGTCCAGTCCCACACACAGCGTACAGCTGCGGTCCTGTTCCACACACAGCCGACAGCTGCGGCCCTGTCCCACATATTGCCGACAGCTGCGGCCCTGTCCCACATATTGCCGACAGCTGCGGCCCTGTCCCACACACTGCCGACAGCTGCGGTTCCGTCCCACATACTGCCGACCCACCACCAGCCGACAGCCGCGGTCCCGTCCCACACACTGCCGACACATGCGGTCCTGTACACATACTGCCGACAGCTGCGGTCCCGTCCCACATACTGCCGACCCACCACCAGCCGACAGCTGCGGTCCCGTCCCACACACTGCCGACACATGCGGTCCTGTCCACATACTGCCGACAGCTGCGGTCCCGTCCCACATACTGCCGACCCACCACCAGCCGACAGCTGCGGTCCCGTCCCACACACTGCTGACAGCTGCGGCCCTGTCCCACACACTGCCGACAGCTGCGGTCCCGTCCCACATACTGCCGACCCGCCACCAGCCGACAGCTGCGGTCCAGTCCCACACACAGCGTACAGCTGCGGTCCTGTTCCACACACAGCCGACAGCTGCGGCCCTGTCCCACATATTGCCGACAGCTGCGGTCCTGTCCCATACACTGCTGACAGCTGCGGCCCTGTCCCACACACTGCCGACAGCTGCGGTTCCGTCCCACATACTGCCGACCCACCACCAGCTGACAGCTGTGGTCCCGTCCCATACACTGCTGACAGCTGCGGTCCTGTCCCATACACTGCTGACAGCTGCGGCCCTGTCCCACACACTGCCGACAGCTGCGGTTCCGTCCCACATACTGCCGACCCACCACCAGCTGACAGCTGTGGTCCCGTCCCGCACACTGCTGACAGCTGCGGCCCTCTCCCACACACTGCCGACAGCTGCGGTCCCGTCCCACATACTGCCGACAGCTGCGGTCCCGTCCCACATACTGCCGACCCACCACCAGCCGACAGCTGCGGTCCTGTCCCACGCACTGCTGACAGCTGCGGCCCTGTCCCACATACTGCCGACCCACCACCAGCCGACAGCTGCGGTCCTGTCCCACGCACTGCTGACAGCTGTGGCCCTGTCCCACATATTGCCGACCCACCACCAGCCGACAGCTGTGGCCCTGTCCCACACACTGCTGACAGCTGTGGCCCTGTCCCACACACTGCCGACAGATGCTGTCCCGTCTCATACGCAGCTGGTATGTGCAGTGATGTGATCTGTGCACCACATATACTATCAGTCAACTGAAATTATGTACAAAAATCATAATGAAAGCCATTATGCCACAGGAAATACACACATCTTTCGAAGTTATTCAAATAACTGTTGGTGATTATGTGTACAATTACTTACGCACTGAATCAGCATGAATTAAGCCTGTTTATCAGTATCCATCTGTTTGTGTACGAAGTATGCATTGGTATGTGCCATCAGCCTTGGCACCGTCCACCTAGACCGTGGAGAGCCGATATCGCAGGAAGTAACTAAACGAGCTCACGATCTAATTTAAGACGACGCACAATTAAATTATGGCACTCCACAGTTCACCTTCAGTTTATTCGGTCATCTTTATCGCACTTGGTCTAATGGTGCATTAAAGTCCTCGGACATTCTAATAATTCAGGTGGAGGATAGTCTTGGAACACAAATATTGCGGGATTCCAATGATGGCAAGCTGAGTTCACAACACACTGCAATTGTCAGGCTATTGGGCTCCTCCTTCACATAAGGAACTATTGAAAGGACTCGATCTGACGATGCACGTGCCTAGGACCCTCTAAAGCGAGAGGAATGACCCTCCAGGACCCTCCAAGGCGATAGGAAGCACCCTTGAAAACACCCGCAAAGCGATAGGAATGACTCTACAAGACGCTCTAAAGCGATAGGAATGACCCACCAAGACCCTCCAAAGCAATAGGAAAAACCCTCCAAGACCCTCCAAAGCGATATGAATGACCCACCAAGACCCTCCAAAGCAATAGGAATCACCCTCTAAGACCCTCCAAAGCGATAGGAATCACCCTCGAAGATCGCCCAAAGCAATATGAATGACCCTTCAAGACACTCCAAAGCGATAGGAATGGCCCTCCAAAACCCTCCAAAGCGATGGGAATGACCCACCAAGACATAAAGACATAAAGACAAAAGATCAGTGCAACTATGAGCCACAAGGACCCTTCTTGGTTGTACTCTGGACACTGAACCATTTGCCCACCAAATCCGTCGATCAACCCTCCCCGGAATACAGAAAAGCAAGCCCCCTATTCTTATAATGATTGTCTATGCTGTTTTTAAAGATGCATCTATGCAGCACAGACCCTCCAAAGCGATATGAATGACCCTCCAGGACCCTCCAAAGCGATAGGAATGGCCTTTCAAGACACTTCAAAGCGATAGGATTGATGAATCAAAACTAAATCGACGGAGAAAGCATAGCGATGCTATATCCTCATTAAGTGTTCACAGGAAATGCCAGTGAAAAACGTAGGACGCCTTGACCAAGAAATGTTTTCCTCTAAGCAAGTACTTCTGCAGCCTACAGCTACACGCCCTGGGCCCTGCTCCCTGCATAGCGGTCAGTTTCGTTGTCGTTAGGGTGAAGCCATAGTCGTACAATCCATTTCAGTATCGGGAAGTGGTATGAGGGGCCACCGCCCAGAAATGATGAGGCGTACATACACGCCCGAATGCGTATTAGCATTAGAGACATAATACGGACGGCAAACGAATTCCGTGTGAAACCACAGAACGGAAGAATATATTCCGCTTCACCATGGACGTCTTCTAGTTTAATGGCCTCAGTGAAACGAAA